>NW_019167871.1:6485301-6701347 GCF_002303985.1 Durio zibethinus | reverse complement strand
TTACAAAGGCTAACAAGTGGAAAATGTTCAATTTGAGAAGGAGTATTTCGTTAGCCACTGCGGAGGCATTAGACCTCACGAAAGCAATAGGTACTTTACTCCCTCATAGAGGGACGGAGCTCGGGTGTAGAGCTCATGTTATGCACATGCATATGAATGACATAATTAGCAAAACAAATAAACATGAATGAATAATAACACATATATACAAAAAGGTTCAATTTTATTAGGCTTTTGGATAACACAGATTATTTGCTGGCCTGACTCTCAAAGTCCCCAGCGGAGTCGCCAAGCTATCATAACGTCTAGATCCAAGGATCTATCGCTAGACATTGACTTTTAGGGAGTTGCCACCAATCTTTTTTATCTAGGTGCGACGACCACCTAAATAATCTGTCTTTTCAGGAAACACCTAAGTTCAAGGGTCCCTAAAAGAATAGGTTCAGGTCTTCTAACTAGAACAGGGTTCGGGAGTTCAGTTACGTGTGAGAAAGGTTATAGCACCCTCACAACGCCCATCAAAAGATGTTACCAACTTAAATTTGTGTTATCCAATGAGCCTTAAAATTTTACCGAATAATTAATTATTGAAAATTATTCTCAATTGACTCTAATACTTTTAGCAGAAAATTGAGAAAATTCTCTCACCTCAAGAGTATGCATGAAAAACTATTGTTTCACTTGCAGAGGCTCCGTCGTCATTGTTTCCATAAAAAAATATAAAGAATAAGTGATTGACCTTTTTGTCATCTTCAACTAAAAAATATTATAATTTAATTTAAGGAATATATTTCAAGATTTTTCAAAAATTATTTTTTTGAAATTTATTAAGGAAATTGTTTCATTTTTATGAAAACTTTTATCAGGAAAATTATTTCAATTTTCCTGATTTTTTTTGAAAATATTTAAAAAAATTGATACTTTCAACTTTTCTCAAAAATATTTTTTAGAAAATTTATTTTTAAGGAAAATTGATATTTTCAACTTTTCCTCAAAAATATTTTTTGGAAACCTTGATTTTCAAGAAAAATTGACACTTTCAACTTTTCCTCAAAAATCCTTTTTTGAAAATTTATTTAAAGAAAATAGAATAATAAAACAAAATACAAGTGAAAATAAATAAAAAAATAAAATAAAATAAAATAAAGAAAAGTAAAACAAAAATAAAAATAAAATAAAGATAAAAAGAATATTAAATAAACCTAATCTAATAAATAAAAAAATAAATAAATAAACAAATAAACAAATAAATAAATTAAAAAAAAAAAAACCTAGAGTGGCTCAGAGTACGGCTCGGCTCGGCTCAAGGAAGAGAAAATGGCTCGGAGAAGCGGCTTGAGACCTCAGCTCGGCTCGACTATCGGCTTGGAGGGGGGAGACACGCGCGGGTCAGGAAGCGGGTCGATACTCGGGTCGGGTCGGATCTCGTAAAACGTGCGGATCTTCTAGGTCACTTAAGGTAAAAATGACGTCGTTTTGGGAGGGTATATAAGGCTTTTCCCTCTGTTTTTCGACAGAAACATTCTCCCTCTCTCTCTCTTCTTCCTTTTTCCTCTAGCTTTTCTCTAAAAGGCCGAAGAACTCCGGTTGAATGTTTCACCGGATTTTGGATTTTTTCACCGAAATCTGAGTTTTTCGTCGGAAGTTCACCGAAAAGTTGGTCAGTTTCTGGGATCTTTCGTCGAAAACTGGGCAGCTCATCGAAAACTTCAAAATTGGCCGAAATCGTCGTTGAAAAATTCAACCTTCGTCGGAAAAATCACCGAAATCTGGAAATTTTCTAGAAATTTCTAGAAAAATTTTCGCCAAAAATCTCTAAAAAATTATTTTCGATTCCCACAGCTATTCTAATACTTCTCAACCTTCTTTTAGCCTTCAAAAACTCTTCTATACGCCTCTTTTCTCTCAAATCAGTAGCTTTTTGCTCACTGTTTGTGTCCTTTGTTCTGTTCCAGAGGGTCCCTTTTATAGGGATTGATCAGTAGTTTTTGATTAATCTCAATTCTCTTTGGATCAGGATTCAATCATTGAATCCAACATGAACTCTTCTCATTGAATCCCAATCCAATTTTCAGCCAGATAAATAAAAAAATAAAAGAAAAAATCAAACGAAAATAAATCAGATAAATAAAAAAATTAACAGATAAATTAAAATTAAATAACAGATAATTACATAAATATTAACAGGAAAAAAAGAAGAAGAAAAAATAATAATAAAGATATATACATATTAATAAATACATAAATCTAAGATAAAAATAATAATAATAAAAGAAAAGAAAAAAAATATATACATATATAAAATAATAATAATAAAAATAAAAATAAAATAAAAATGTAAAATACAAAAATAAAAATAAAAATAAATTAAAAAAATAAAAATAAAATGAAGAGAAAAAAAATACAGACTTACCCATTTGGATTAGGCCCAATTGATCCGGGCCTGGACCAAATTGGGTGTCTACAATTATTTTAATAATCTTAACTATTTGATTTGGTTCAACAATCAGGTTTATTTTTAAATCTCTTACTTATTAATTTTTGGAGTATTATTAAATTAGTATTATTTTAATTTGAATAAACTTGTATGAAAAAAAATTGTTTTATGATAAAAAAGATCATAACTATTTGAGATAGATAATTATTTAAATAGTCATAACTATTTGAATTGGTTTGGTAAACAAATTTAATTTTTAAACCTCTTATTAATTTTCAAAATTTTAATAAATTAATATTATTTTATTCTGAATAGTTTTGTATGAACAAAAAAATTGATTTTCGACAAAACAAAGGTCATAATAATTTGAAATAAATAATTGTTCAAATAGTCATGCTCGATAAATAGATTTATTTTTTTTTAATTTTTTACTTATTAATTTTTAAAATATTATTAAATTAGTATTATTTTATTTAAAATAAGTTTGTATGAACAAAAGCAATTGATTTATCACAAAATTAAAGGTCATAGTTATTTGAAATAATCAATTGTTCAAATAGTCATGACTATTTGAATGTGTTCAAAAAATAAATTTATTTCTTAATTTTTACTTAAGAATTTTTAGACTATTAATAAATTTATATTAGTTTATTCAGAATAAGCTTGTATGAACATAAATAATTATTTTATGATAAAACAAAAGGTTATAATAATTTAAATAGATAATTATTTAGATAATCATAATTATGTGAACTTATTAAGTAAACAAGTTCATTTTTTAAATCTTTTACTCATTAATTTTTGAAATATTAATAAATTAGGTTTATTTTATTTCAAATAAGCCTATATGAACTGATACAATTGTTTTATGAAGAAACAAAAGGTAATAACGATTTGAAATTGATAATTATTCAAATAGTTAAGACTATTTGTACTTATTTGGTAAACATATTTATTTTTTAAAATCTTTTACTTATGAATTATCGAAATATTAATAAATTAATATTTTTAATCTAACAAAGTTTGTAATGAACAAATACAGCTAGTTTATGATAAAACAAAAAGTCATAACGATTTGAAATAAATAATTGTTCAAATAATTATAACTATTTGAATTTATTTCGTACACAAATTTATTTTTTAAAATTTTTTACTTATTAATTATCTAAATATCAATTAATTTTTTTTATTTGGAATAAGCTTGTATGAATTGAAAAAATTATTTTACGACAAACAAAAGATTATAGCTATTTGAAATAAATAATAATTCAAAAAGTTAAAACTATTTGAACTTGTTCGGTAAACAGATTCTTTTTTTAAATCTCTTACTTACTAATTTTTGGAATATTAATAAATTAGAATTATGTTATTTCAAATAAGCTTGTATAAATAGAAAATGTGTCATAATGATTTGAAATAGATAATTATTTAAACAGTCATAACTATTTGCACTGATCAAGTTAATCAATTCATTTTTTTAAATCTGTTACTTATTAATTTTCAGTAATTTTCATAATATTAATAAATTAACATTACTTTTTTTAAATTAGATTGTATGAATAGAAACAATTATTTTATGACAAAACAAATGGTCATAATGATTTAAAATAAATACTTGTTTAAATAGTTATGACTTATTAAATTGGTTTGGTAAACAAATTTATTTTTTAAATCTCTTAATTATTAATTTTTTAAATATTAATAAATTAAAATTATTTTATTTCAAACAAAATTATATAAACAAAAACATTTATTTTATGACAAAACAAAATGTCATAACGATTTGAAATAAATAATTGTTCAAATAGTCATAATTATTTGAACTGATTAGTAAATAGAATTATTTTTTTAAAAATCTTTTACTTATTAATTTTTTGACATATTAATAAATTTGTTTTATTTTATTTTGAATAAGTTAGTAAGAATTGGAAAATTTGTTTTAAGACAAAACAAACGGTTATAACGATTTAAAATAGATAATTGTTTATATAGCCTTAACTATTTGAACTAGTTTGACAAACAAATTTATTTTTTAAATATTAATTATTAATTTTTAAATATTATTAGATTAGTATTATTTTATTCGAAATAAGCTTGTATGAATAGAAATAATTATTTTATGACAAAGGAAAAGTTGTAACAATTTGAAATATATAATTATTCAAATAGTCATAACTATTTGAACTGGTTCACTAAATAGATTTATTTTTTAAATCTCTTACTCATTAATATTTGAAATATTAATAAATTAGTATTATTGTATTCTGAATAAGCTTGTTCTATCATAAAACAAAATATAATAATGGTTTGAAATAGATAATTGTTTGAATGGCCATAATTGTTTGAACTAATTAGGTAAACAGATTCAAATTTCAAATCTCTTACTTATCAATTTTTGAAATACTAATAAATTAGTATTATTGTATTTTGGATAAGCTTGTATAAATTGAAACAATTATTTTATGACAAAATAAAAGGTCATAACAATTTTATGTGGACAATTATTCAAATAGCTGTAATTATTTGAATTTGTTCAGTAAACAGATTTTTTTAATCATTTTCTTATTAATTTTTTGAATGTTAATAAATTAGTATTATTATATTTCGACTAAGTATGTATGAATTAAAACAATTGTTTTACAGCTAAATAAAAGGTCAGAATGATTTGAAATAGATAATTATTCTAATAATCTTAAATATTTGAACTAGTTTGGTAAACAAATTTATATTTTAAATCTCTTATTATTTTTGAAATATTATTAAATTAGTATTATTTTAATCCAAATAAGCTTGTATGAATAGAAATAATTGTTTTATGACAAAATAAAAGGTCATAACAATTTTAAATGGATAATCATTCATAAAGTCTTAACTATTTAAACTAGTTTAGCAAATAAAATTATTTTTTAATTCTCTTAGTTATTAAGTTTTGAAATATTATTAAATTAATATTATTTTATTACGAATAAGTTTGTATGAATAGGAATAATTATTTTATGACAAAACAAAATGTTATACTGATTTGAAATAAATAATTATTCAAATAGTTAAAACTATTTGATTTGGTTTAGTAAACAACTTTACTTGATAAATCTCTTATTTATTAATTTTTAACATATAATAATTTACTATTATTTTATTTCAAAAAACTTATATGAACAAAAATAATTGTTTTATAACAAAACAAAAAGTAAGAACAATTTGAAATAAATAATTTTTCAAATAGTTATAATTATTTGAACTAGTTTAGTTAAAAAATTATTTTATAAATATTTTATTTATAATTTTTGAAATATTAGTAAGGTAGTTTTATTTTATTCCGAATAATCTTGTATGAACTAAAACAATTATTTTTTGACAAAGTAAAATGTCATAATGATTTGAAATAGATAATTGTTCATATAGTCTTAACTATTTAAATTACTTGGCAAGTAGATTTATCTTTTAAATCTTAGATATTAATTTTCAAAATATTATTAACTTGTTATAATTTTATTCCGAATAAACTTGTATGTGTCATAATGTATAGATCCATGGACATATCACTAGACATGGGTTAAAGAAGTTGCCACTAATATTTTTTGTTTAGGTGTGTTTGATCACCTGACAGAATTTATCTCATTTAAAGAGGAGTTGTAAGATTGATTTAGGTATATTTAAATAGTAGATTGTAGTCTATGAAATTATATTCTAAGTTTGAGAGTACGGTTACACGTGTGAAAGATTACAGCACCCTTACAATGCTCATCCAAAAGATAGTACTAATTTGATTTCAAATTATCAAAGCCATAAAGTCTTTTTGTAAGTTACCAAATAATTTAATTATTGAAAATTAATCTTAAAATTACTCCAATAGTTTGGTAGTAATTTAAGATAATTTTCTCATCTCAGAAGTATTCATAGAGACTAGTGTCCCATTCTGAAGAGGCTCCATCATCGGATTCATTAATGTATTTTTATTTAAGAAAATAATTAGTAAATCTTTCAATAGTTTGGTAAGATTTACTTTGGTGTAGATTTTTTTAAAAATTTGGTGAGATTTTCCTTGTAAATTTATTTTTTAAAAAATGTATTAAATCTTCCAATAGTTTGGTAAGATTTAATTTAAGATACAAATCCTCCAATAGTTTGGTAGCATCAAAAAAATATTTTATTAGTAAATATTTTTGATAAAAATTGATTTATAATATTCTCTAATGGTTTGGTAGAATTCATAAAAATTTAAATTCGAGAAAAATCCTCCAATACTTTAGGAGGATTCATAAAAATTAAATTCATGAAAAATCTTCCAATAGTTTGGTAAGATTCATTAATTTATTTTAAAAACATTTTTTTGTTATTATTTTTCGAAATAAAATGAAATTCATATAGGTATTTTAAGAAAATAAATAAAGTAAAACAATAACAACAACAACAACAATAATAATAATTAAAGAAAAATCTAAAAAATAAAATAAATGAAAATGTAAACAGAAAATAAAAATAAAAGAGAAAAAAAGAAAATCTACGAAACAGGTTAGACCTGGAAGTGGGTCATGCACAAATCCTCATGAGTTGAACACGGGTTAAAACTTTTGAAAATGGCATCATTTGGATGGGTATAAAGTTCAAGTTCTAAACTTTCATCCAATTTACCTTAGACCCCTTCTCTCTTTAGCTTTTCTTTCTCTCACTTCTTTATAAAAATCCCTAGATTACATTATTGAAAAATGGATTTGATCGTCAATTTTTGGAAAACTTATCAAAACTTGACCGAAAACTACAAATCTTACGAAAACATTCAATAAAAAAATTCCTATGTTCATTAAAAACCCAAAATTTTCTAGATTTTCCTAGAAATTCACCTTTTTTTTTAGAATTTTTTTTCAAAAGATTCTAAATAGTTTCACTTCTCATTAAACCTAGAAACTTCTAAAGATGAACTAATCCTACCTAAAAACAAAAAAAAAAAAAAGATTTCGTCCAAATAGCAAGAAAACCAAAATCCTCCCTCTTTGGTTTTTCTATATGATTTAGCATCTAATTTATAGCTTGTTTTAGTGGTGATTTAAGGTTTAAGTAGAATTAATCTAGGCTTGAATCTTGAGATTTTCTCTACTTGATTGTGGTTCATTATTACGTGATTTCAGTCTCCCATTTATACACCAAATCTTTTAGAAAAGTTTTTGCTTGATTCTTGTTGAAATTTTCAAAACAAAATAGTCAATTTACTATATGTTTTCCTTTTTTAGTTTTCTTGTAAAAAACAACACAAAAATTAAAGGTAAAATAAAAATAAAATTAGAGAATAAAATAAAAAATGAATAAACCATAATGATAATAATAAAATAAAAATAAATGAAATTAAATTAAAAAATCATTGGGCCTAAAGCCCCTATTCCATTAACAGTTACTAGGCCAAAAGCCCAAACACGAACATTTCAAGGCTCAACCATCCCGGTGAAATTACTAATTGAGAAATTGATTGTATGCCCTAGACAAAAGCAAGTGTCTACAGTTGCACTTTTTTGCTCATTCCTATGTAATAGGAATGATACAAAGACATAGATAGTCATTATGTCTGGGTTTAAAAAAATGAAGTCAAATTAGATTAGGAAAGTGACTAAATCGAGTCAAAGTCAAAAGTAATTGAAGTATTCTAAAGTGCGACAATGAAGATGACCGAAATCGAGCTACAAGTTAAAAAATTAAAATGATCTGGACCGAGCCAAAATCGAAAATATTTGATCGGGAATGAACCACGAGTCAAAAAAATAAAATATCTAGATCAAACCAAGATAAAAAATGAGTGATCGAGATCAAACTGTGACTTAGAAAAATAACATAATCTAGATCGAGTCGAGATAAAAAATGAGTGATCGAGATCGAATGACAAGTCAAAAAATCAAAATGATCTGGACTGAGCCAAGATAAAAAATTTGTATGTAATAAGTGATACAAATGCATATCCTATCTAAGATGCAAATGCATAAAATTTTGATTATGGTACTAAAGTTGTCAAGATCTTTTTTTTTTTTTTGCATTCCAAACTCTGTATACCTTTTCGCAAGGAGTCTGCTTATTGATATGCTTAAACTCAGTGGGTGATCCCGTTTGACCTGGGGTCACGACGTGAGCATCGATCAAGCGATGCGGGGGGTCCGATGGGGTTCAGGGGGACAACGAGCGTATGTCACCAGAGACGAGGCATGTCGGGAGCTTTACTATCGATGGTCACGACACTGTTGTTGCCGGAGACTCACTTTTGAGCCAACCGTGATAGATTGAATTATGGGAGGCCATCTTGCCACCCTACCTTTCCCCGAGCTCAATAGGCGAAGGGGTCAAAGGGGGGGCGACGATTATGGCACCTAGGCAAGCATTCCCTCGGCCTAGTGGCTTAGGGCACAACTTGCGTTCAAAGACTCGATGGTTTATAGGATTCTATAATTCAAACCAAGTATCACATTTTGGTACATTCTTTATCGATGCGAGAGTCGAGATATCTATTGTCGAGAGTCATTTTTGTTTTTCATGATAAAAGAAGCTGCGGTGCTGCCCGTGCACGTACTGCGAACGGATTGGTGATGGTACTCTATTTTCATTTTCGATTCCTTGCTGTGATTCGTGCCAGGGGTTCATTATTCGACTGCAGTTGAGACAATGTCGATCATTTTGCCCACTCGGGTAAGGTTGGCATCAAGTCGGGTTCGGGGCGGGTTTTGCTCGCCCCGACCCTGACCTGACTTTATGCATTAATAAACCCGAACTCGACCCTACCCAAAATTTTTTTTTAATTTTTTCGAACCTGAACTCGACCCGACCCGAAAATAATAAAATATTATTTTTTTAAATATAAATATTTTAAAATATTATTATATAAATATATATAAATAAAAAATTAAAAAATTAATTAAAAAATAATTTTTTAAATATTATCGGGTCGGGTATGCCTAAAACCTGACCCCGATTGTTTCCTAACCTTACTCGACCCGACCCGACCCAAAACCCAAAATTAAAAAAAAAACTCGACCTCATAGGGTCGGGTCAGGTTGAATTCCCATCCCTACACCCGGGGGCTGGACAAAGAAACCATGGCGCCCGTCGGGGGCTAAAAGGGTGGGGGTACCCTTGCCCCTTTGGTGTTTCATTAACGCATTCGAAAGTCATCCATTAAGTGGGTTTCGACAATGATCCTTTTGCAGGTTCACCTATGAAAACCTTTTTATGACTTCTCCTCCTCTAAATGATAAGGTTCAGTGGACTTCTCGTGATGTCGTGGGTGGTGAACCATCCACGTCACCATAATCTAAACACTTCATCAAACCATTCAATCAGTATGAGTGACGGGTGGTGTGTACAAAGGGTAGGGATGTAGTCAACGTGAGCTAATGACTCGTGCTTACTAAGAATTCCTTGTTGGAGATTAACAATTGCAATGATCTATCCCTATCATGATAAAATTTAAAAGATTACCCGAGCCTATCGGCCAAGGCTATAGACTCGTTGAATACATTAGTGTAGCGTCCGTGTGGCCTAGAACATCTAAGGGTATCACCAACTTTTTATTACCTCAAACTACCTTTGCCTAAGTGCCACAGTCCCTCTAAGAAGTTAGCCATGAAGGATCACCTCTGCGTAGCTAGTTAGCAGGCTAAGGTCTCATTTGTTAACGGAATCAACCAAATAAATCATTCCACCAACTAAGAATGGCCATGCACCACTACCTATAGAATAAAAAAAGAGCTTTCAATCTGTCAATCTTTACTATATCTTGACTTGGTAAGTTTCCTCGTGTTGAGTCAAATTAAGCCATAGGCTCTACTCCTAGTGGTGCCCTTCTGTCAATTCTTTTAAGTTTCAGCCTTGTGACCATACTCCTTATAGAACCCAAAGACTTTGATTTCTCATTAGATGCTCATCATCATTTATGGTTGAGACTAGAACGGTATCTGATCATCTTCGAGCCTTCAATTTTCATTATTGATTAGCGAAAATATCCTTGACAAATGCTTTTACAGTTGTTCATCTTTCATAAATCCAAGAATTTCACCTCTGACTATGAAATACGAATGCCTTCGACTATCCTTGTTAATCATTACTTCGATCCTGAAGGCCAACACAATAGTATTGAAATCTTATGATGTTATCTCATACTAATGTATACAAGTGTAAGCCTATTTTGAGCATTCTAATTTTTTCAAAGTAACATTATCAGAGGAATGACCCTACCAATTAAGGCCCGGAGTCATCGTCGATAGTAAGGATGAGTAGATTAGTGCTCATTGTGAGACGAACCAGACAACTTAACCCTAGTTCCAACTATGAGCTTTTTAACTGTAACAACTTAAATATACGTTATTAGAGCTAGAATTATCATGGTTGCTGGCACCAGACTTGCCCTCCAATGGATCATTGTTAAGCGATTTAGATTGTACTTATTCTAATTACTAGACTCATAGAGCTCAATATTGTTGTTTATTGTCACTACCTCTCTGTGTCAAGATTGGGTAATTTACGTACCTGCTACCTTCTTTTGGATGTGGTAGCCATTTCTCAAGCTCTTTCTCTGGAATCGAACCCTAATTCTTCGTCACTCATCACCCGTCACCACCATAGTAGGCCACTATCCTACCATCAAAAATTGATAGGGCAAAAATTTGAATGATGCATCGCTGTGACAAAGGTCGTGTGATCCGTCAAGTTATCATAAATCATCAGAGCAATTGGCATAGCCCACATTGACCATTTATCTAATAAATGCATCTCTTCCAGAAGTCGGGGTTTGTTGCACGTATTAGCTCTAGAATTACTATGGTTATCTGAGTAGTAGATACCATCAAACAAACTATAACTGATTTAATGAGCCATTCACAGTTTGATAGTCTGAATTAGTTCATACTTATACATCCATGGCTTAATCTTTGAAACAAGTATATGACTACTATTAGGATCAATCGGGTAGCATTCTTTCGAGACGTTAGCACTGTATGGGCCTTGACGTGCTGACTGAGCGATAAAGAAAGCCAATATGGAGCACAAGCATCGTACGTGTTGAGCATGTAAAATACATAGCATGAATGAACGAGGGCCAATAGCCCCTACCTGTAGAACATTCTGCATCTGAGAACACGATTGAACATCGATGCAACAATACGGCCATGAAGGTTTGGGTGGTATGCTTGGGACATGAGGCATGAGGACACGAGATGGATGAGAGATGGCACGACATCTAATTTCCATCAATTTAGGTATATAGCACAGGATCCCGATTACGCTTTTAAGGTACAATGGTGCATGAGGGGAGGTTAAAGAGGATGACAGGTTGATAGTTTAATGCATCGAGCATGAAGCCTATCGATATGCACAACTATAACACCACTCATATGCCCATTGCGTACAAGTGGCAGTGTCCACACGTGCTGATCCACAGCCCACTTGATCAATTACTCGACGAACAAGCGACAAGAATGAGGTATGCAGCTACGTCATATCCAGTTGGCATGGGAAAAATACAAGCAAGGGCCACGAGACTGCCCCTACCATCTGATAGGTAATAATGGTACGACACCACCAATGCTTGGTCTGGCCGAGACCGCACATGCAAGCTTTGCTATCACCACCCTAGGGGACGTTGCCCGATTCAGGGACTTGTTCTTGGGGTCTTGGGCAATATCAGCTGTGTGCACGATCGAGTTGAGGCCAAGGCATTTTTATGGTTGATGAGAAGGGACCGCGAGATCGTTAAATATCGAGAGACTTGGATGAGCCAAGCTCGTAACTACAGCTTCTGCTTGCACCACCCTAAAGAGCAATTGTTCGATTCAGGGACTTGGTCTGAGGTCTAGGGTAGCATCAGTTCTAGGCATGGGCTCGAGCCCGACTTCTCTTTTCTATATGCACACCAATCGATCGAGGCCATGGACTCTTACGGGTCACCAGAGTGACCAATCATCGAACAAAATGGTTAGTAGGCATGCACGACTTGTATTTTACTCTGGGGACATTGTCAGGGATGTACGTAATGATAGGCCCATCACGCACATCTACTCCTCCCATAGGAAGGGAGAGAGGGTGCCGAACTACCACCCCTAAAGAACATTAAAGATTTTATAGATATACTACCAGTAGATGTTAAAGTGTCTGAAATGGTGACACATTTTTTAAACAAGCATATCCCACACTAAGACCCCGCATGTGTGTCAATGGTGTTCGAGGTAATTGCTCACCCTAAGGGCCATCTTCTACCGATGCTGATCGAGGCATGGCGCATGTCGATGGTAGTCAAGGCAAGTGCCCATGCTAAGGGTCAGTTTATACCGATGGTGGTTGAGGCATGTGCCCTTACCAAGGGCCATCATGTGCAGATGGTATTCAAGGCATGTGCTAGTTCTAAGGGCCAGCAGGTGCCAATAACGGTCAAGGCATGTGCTTGTACCAAAGGCCAGCATGTGTTGATGGTGCTCGAGCCAAATGCTCGTGCCAAGGGCCAGCTTGTGTCGATGGTGGTTGAGGCATGTGCCTGCACCAAGGGCCAGCACGTACCGATGGTGGGTGCCTACACCAAGGGCCTATATGTGCCGATGGTGGTCAAGGCAAGTGCCCTTGCCAAGGGTCGACTCATGCCGATGGTGGTCGAGGCATGTGCCCGCACCAAGGTTTAGCATGAATCGATGGTGGTTGAGGCTAGTGCCAACACCAAGGGCCCGTATGTGTCAATAATGGTCGAGGCATGTGCCTATGTCACAGGTTCCAACCTTAGACTCAGAATTGTGTGGCCTTAGGCTTAGAATCACCTCTTTGTAGCCTAAGTCAGCCTAAAACACCAACGTGCGGGCATTAGAACAATGGGAAGGGCTGAATGTGCAAGTTTGAGAGAAATAGGAAAACAAGATAGGTTGCTGGAATATGCTTTGTATTCACTAAAACAAAAGTGTATGATGGTGTACAAATGAAGGTGGAGCAGCCCTCTATTTATAGTTGAGGCTTTCAGTTACACTTATGGCTAAATCCCTAGAATCAGGGCTAAAATCAAAGAATTACAAAGATTACAATCAATCAAGATTCTATCTCCTGATTCTAAGGGTCAACCAGATATGCCAAAAGCTCCTGCTAATCCTATGATCTTCCAAAAGATCCCTTTACGTATCTCTCATCTTGCGCCCTACTGGATGTGGTACGGGCATCATGTAGGCCAGACTTAGCCTTGCGGGCTGGCCTGTAGGCTGTGCGGGTGATCTAGCCTTTCCTCAAAGGCCTTACATGCTAACTCCTGCTAGTGTGCCTAGTGTACCCACCTAGGGTGTGACATTCTCCCCCACTTGATTACGCAATGTCCTCATTGCATTTTTGCATGGTACTGCCTGATCTGGTCCCCAAACTACCATAAGTCTTCTACTGGTTCCTAGTTCACCTCACTGTCTGAAAGTTCCTTCAGTGCACTAAGTACTATTATCTTGGTTGGTAGTTTTTCTATCTCACCTCCCAATCAGCTATGATGCTGTGGACCTCATTTTCATATGAGGCCCTTGCTCTTATTGGCACACGCTTTGACTCTACCTATCCTGGATCTCTCTCATCCTCATGAAATGGCTTGAGCATGCTTACATGGAACACCAGGTGTACCCACAGCTTAGGTGGCATATCCAGCTTGTAGGCAACCTTGCCTACCCTCTTGACTACTCGAAAAGGTCCTTCATACCTCTGGAGTAGGCTTTTGTGCAGCCCTCTATGGTGCACAATGGGATGCAGCTTCACCAACACCAAGTCTCCAACCTAGAACTACACGTCCTGCCTATTTTGGTCTACCCACTTCTTTGACCTTTTTGTCGCCTTATGTAAACAGACTCTGGCCAAGTCAGTTTGCTTCTGTCAAGCCTTGGCAAACTTGTATGTTGCTGGATTCAACCCTATATAACCTACAACAATTAAACTGGGTGTTAGTGGTTGTTGACCTATCACAACCTCGAATGGGCTCTGGTTCGTTGCCTCACTCCTTTGCAAGTTGTAGAAAAATTGCATAATATCTAGTAGCTTTGGCCAGTCCTTTTATGTGGCACTCATATAGGTAAACCTCCAATAGTCCATTCACATGCTCAGTCTGCCTATCGGTCTACGGATGCATGTCGATGGAAAAGTTCAAGTTTGACCCCAACAGCTTGAACAATTTAGTCTAGAACCTGCCCATGAAACGTTTGTCCCAATCATTAACAATGGTTCTCGATACACTTCAATACTTAACCATGTTTTTTAGGAACAATTGAGCTGCCTCATCGGCTGGGCACTCCTTAGTTGCTGGAATGAAGACTTTATACTTGGAAAACCTATCCACCACACCATGATGCTTCCAAACCCCTCTACCTTGGGTAAACCGACTATAAAGTCCAAAGAAACATTCTTACATGGTCGCTCTGGCACTAGCAATAGCTCCAAGAGACCACCTGGTTTCTTGAGCTCCACCTTGTCCTATTGGCACATAAGACAAGTCTTTACATAGGCCTCCATATTATCCCTCATGTGCGGCTAGTAGTACCAATCCTCTAGTAACACTAAGGTGCAACTCACTCCTGGGTGTCTAGCCCACCTTGAATCATGGCACTCTTGCAAAATTCCTTGTGGAGCTTTCCATGCTACGATACAAATAATCTACTACCCCTTGTGTACAATAAACCATCTTGGACCCAAAATCGCCTAGTTTACCTTGCTGGGCGTACTTCATAAAAGCCTTGGTTGTAGGATCATGCGTAAGTCCTTCATTGATGCACGACACCAGTGACCCCTTTGGTTGGCTAATGGTAGCAAGGTTAGCCTTCCTATTTAGGGCATCTGCCACTAGGTTCGTCCATCCTGGGCTTGTACTCCATCTATAAATCAAATTTCATAAAAAAATCTTACCATCTCACCTACTTAGGGGATAGCTTTTTCTATATCTAAAAGTAGCTGGTTACCACATTGTCTATCCTAACCACAAACCTCGATCCCAACTGGTAATGGCGTCAAGTGTGCAAGCAGTGCACCACTACAATCATCTCCTTCTCTTGGACCGTGTACTTACGTTTAGTCTCGTTCAGCTTCTTACTTTTAAACGTGACTGAATGTCTTTCCTGCATCAACACACCCCCTATGGTAAAGTCTGATGCATCCGTATGCACCTCATACGACTTGGCATGGTCTGGTAAGGCCAAGACTGGCTCTTCGATCATAGCTTGCTTTAACCGATCAAAGCTTCTTGGCACCATGTGTTTCATTCTTATGCTCTCCCTTTCTTAAGCAAGTCAGTCAATGGTATGGCTATTGCTGAGTGACCTTTGATGAAGTGCCTGTAGTAGTTGACCAACCTAAGGAAAGACCTTAACTCAGTGACCTTGGTTGGTGGTTCCCACTTCAGGATGGCATGCACCTTGCCTTTATCCATGCATATCCTGCCACCTCCTATTATATGGCTTAGGAATGGGATCTCTTACTGGGCAAACAAACACTTCTCCTTCTTGACAAATGGCTTATGCACCTACAACACCTCAAACACCTATCTTAAGTAGTCTACATACTCTCTCAAAGTCTGGCTGTAGATCACAATGTTGTCCAAATAAACTACAACAAGCCGATCAATGAACGACTAAAGTACTTTGTTCATAAGGGTGCAGAATGTTGCTGGGGCATTTGTGAGTCCTAATGGCATAACCAGGAACTCATACGAACCATACCGAGTGACATATGCTGTCTTGGACTCATCTTTCTCTGCAATCTTGACTTGTAGTAGCTCAGCTTAGTGAACCACCTTGCGCTCCCAAGTTGGTCAAACAAGTCTACATTGAGTGGGATATGGTACTTGTTCTTGACGGTCAGCTTGTTCAAAGCCTGGTAGGCTATGCACAACTGCAACAACCCATCATGCTTACATTGGAATAGAATCGGTGCACCATATGGTGCTTTCGATGGCCTAATGAAGCTAGCATCAACTAACTCTTTGAGTTGCTTCCTCAACTCTTCCAACTTTAGTAGGGACATTCTATAATGGGCTCTAGCTGGTGGCTTGGCCTCAAACACTAGCTCGATCTTATGGTCCACCTCCCTCTTAGGTGGTAATTGGCTAGGCAACTTTGTAGGCATCACATCACTAAAGGTCTCTATCACCTTTAGCACTTCCAAGGGTGACTCGGTCTCCTTCTCCCCTGGCTTATCAAACTTTAAGGTTGCTAAGAAGGTGTCTTCTTCTTTGCTTACCACTTTGGCAAATTGGATGGCTGACACCACTCGCGACCCAACTCTGAACCCTCTCCTCAATGGTACTAAGGATTGGCACAGTGCATCTAAGATGCAAATGTAATTGGTAAAAGGCACAAGGAGGGCGTTAATTTGAATAAAGAAATCCAACCTAATCACAAACTCATAGTCATAAAAAGGTATTACCTCTATGGTCTCTTTCCCTTTCCAGTCTCCAAATTGTAACTCCACTCCTCGTGTTACTCTAATGGCTAGAACTTCTTTGAAGTTCACCGTTTTAATGGTACCAGTCCCTTTCTACACCTTTAGTCTGAGCTTTTGGGCTTCATCACCTAAAATAAAAAGATGTAGGGCACTTGTGTCCACCAGTACGCTCACCTTCTGACCCGCAGCCATTAGATCCGTAAACATCAAGCCCTTTGACTTATAGCTCCCCTTATTCTGGACAGCATTGAGCACCAACGATCCAAGCTTTGCTGTCGTTATTTTTGGCCCCTTGTCAGACTTTTTATCTATAGCAGCCAACTTGCCCTTCTGTGGGTAATTGTGCGTTATGTGGCTCCCTCTACATAGGTAGCATGCTAGTGGCTCTCGATCCCCCTTTGCTTTCCATTTCCCTATCGGTGGCTTTCTCTCGCCATCCTTGGTTGAACGGTCTCGATCGTTTTTCTTGGACTCCTAGTCATGGTCTTTCCCTTTAGACTGCTTCTTTCAGTCCCTCTCATCCTTGCTCTTACCTTTGGGCTTGAAAGACTCAAACTTGTTCAGAGGCTTAAACTCTATCAAGGACTCAACAGTAGTCATGGCTTTAGCCAAGTCATGAACTCCCCTTCATTGTAGCTCATGCTTCACCCATGGTTTCAGCCCATCCATGAAAGCAAATAAGGCATCCTTCTTGCCTAGATCTAATATTTGTAGCATCAATTCAGAGAATCTCTGGACATACTCCCTTATGTCCTCTTGCTAGCTTAGCCTATACAACTTTACCTGTGCCTCATCATCGACATACTTTGGGTAAAATTGTAAACTGAACACTTTTTGGAACTCTGCCCAGGTTCCAATCTTGGCGCTCCTATGCCTAACATCATCACACCTGCACCTCCACCATAATAAGGCTACATTAGTGAGATATATAGCAATGATGCTTATCTTTATTGCCTCATCTTGCATGCCCATAGCCTGGAAATACTACTCCATACCCATAGGTAGTTGTCTACTTCTTTGGCGCCCTAGTCCCTTTGAACTCTTTAGGCTTGAGGACATCCATCCTAGACTTAGACACTCTAACAAACATGCCATTCCCAATGGCAGTCTTGCAAGCAATAAGCTCACTAGTGAGCTCTTTTATCCTCTTGCTTATGGCCTCTATGCCATCACGCATGGTCTCCACCACAGCCTCGAAGGTCTCATTCTTTTGGGTGATCACGTCCATGCCTTTATTGAGAGCAGCTTACAACTTGCTATTGAGCTTCTCTTTTATGGAGTCTAGCGCTTCAATGTGAGTCTCCACATCCTCAAGCTTCTCTTGCATGTCGTCTATGCTCACCTCCATCTTGGCCAGCCTATCATTCATGGTAGACTAGATGTCTCTCGAGTTAGCCTTCTTACTTTTTCCATGCCCCTACTCTTGGGCCTCTGGTTGTTGGCTAGCAACATCATACTGGGATGCCATCTCCTCGATTATGATCTAACCTGAACAACATAAACACATAGAACTGAACTTGCTCTGATACCTACTATCATGGGCTCTGACCTTAGACTCAAAATCCATGCTGTCTTAGGCTTGGAATCACCTCATTGTAGCCTAAGTCAACCTAAAACACCAATGTGTGGGCACTGGAACAATGGGAAAGGCTAAAGGTGCAAGTTTGAGAGAAACAAGAAAACAAGATACCTTGCTAGAATATGTTTTGTATTCACTGAAACAAAAGTGTATGATGGTGTAAAAATGAGGGTGAAGCAGCCCTTTATTTATAGTTGATCCTCCTAGCTACACTTATGGCTAAATCCCTAGAATCAAGGCTAAAACCAAGGAATTACAAAGATTACAGTCAATCAAGATTCTATCTTTTGATTCTAGGGGTCAACCAGATCTGCCAGAAGGCTCTTACTAATCTTATGATCTTTCAGAAGATCTCTTTGCGTATCTTCCATCTTGGGCCCTATTGGATATGGTGCGGGCATCATATAGGCCAGACCTTGGCCTTACAGGCTAGCTTGTAGGCTGTGCGGGTGATCTGGCCTTGCCTCCAAAGCCTTGCCTCCAAGGCCTTGCCTGTTAACTCCAGGGTGTGACACCTACACCAAGGGCTAGCATGTGTTGATGGTGGTCAAGACATGTGCCCGCACTAGGGGCCGGCATGTGCCAATGTGCCGATGGTGTTTGAGGTAAGTGCCCATACCAGGGGCCAGCATGTGCCAATGGTGGTCGAGGCATGTGTTGCACCAAGGGCCAGCAAGTGCCGATGGTGTTTGAGGCAAGTGCTCTTGCCACAGGCCGACTTGTGTTGATGGTGGTTGAGGCATGTGCCCATATATATCGATGGTGGTCGAGGCTTGTCCCCGCACCAAGGGCTAGCATGTGCCGATGGTGGTCAAGGCAAGTCCTTGTGTCACACCCTAGGCGAGCGTGCCAGGCACATCAGGTGCACCAACACGTGAGCCTGAGGTTGAGGCTCTCACACCATGTGCGCTGGCGGGTATTTATGCGTAAAGCCTAGGAGACAAGGCCAAAATGCCTGCACAGCTTATAGGCCAGCCCGTGAGGCCAAGGTTTGGCTTACAGGATGCCCACACCACATCCAGAGAAGCCCAAGGTGAGAGATACGCAAGATCTTCTAGAAGCCTATAAGATCAGTAGAAGCCTCATGGTAGATTTGGTTGACCCTAGAATTCAAGAGTTAGAATCCTGATTGATTGTAATCTTTGTAATACCTTGATTTTAGCCTTGATTCAAGGGATATTTCCATTAAGTGTAGCTGGAGCCTCAACTATAAATAGAGGGCTGCTCCACCCTCATTTGTACACCATCATACACTTTTGTTTTACTAAATACAAAACATATTCTAGCAAGCTATCTTGTTTTCCTGTTTCTCTCAAACTTGCACATTCAACCCTTCCTATTATCCTAGTGCCCGTACCTAGTGTTTTAGGCTGACTTAGCTATAAAGAGGTGATTCCAAGCCTAAGGTTGTATGGATTTTGAGTCTAAGGTCAGAGCCCGTGATAGTAGGTATTAGAGCAAGTTCGGTTTTACGTGTTTATGTTGTTTAGATTCGATCACAGTTGAGGAGATGGCATCCCAGTGTGACGTTGCTAGGCAACAACCAGTGGCCCAATAGCAGAAGCATGGAAGAGGCAAGAAGGTTAACTCGAGAGACATCTGGTTTACCATAGATAATAGGCTGGCTAAGGTGGAGGGGAGCATGGGTGACATGCAAGAAAAGCTTGAGGATGTGGAGACTCACATTGAAGCACTAGACTCCATGAAGGAGGAACTTAGTGGTGAATTGCAAGCTGCTCTCAATAAAGGCATGGACGTGATCACCCAAAAGATTGAGACCTTGAAGGTTGTGGTGGAGACCATGTGCAATGGCATGGAGACATGTGTCTGCACCAAAGGCTAGCATGTACCGACTGTGTTTGAGGCAAATGCCTGCACCAGGGGCCAACATGTGCCAATGGTGGTCACGGTATGTGCCTGCACCAAGGGCTAGCATGTGTCGATGGTGTTCGAGGTAAGTGCTCACACCAAAGGCCAGTAGGTGTTGATGGTGGTCGAGGCATGTGCCCGTACTAGGGGCTTGCATGTGTCGATGGTGGTCGAGGCCTATGCCCACACCAAGGGCCAACACGTGCCGATGGTGGTCAAGGCAAGTGCCCGTAACAAGGGCCAGCACGTTCTGATGATGGTCTAGAGAAGTTCGCATGCCAAGGGCCAGCACATGCCAATGGTGGTCGAGGTATGTGCCCACTCCAAGGGTCAACTCGTGTTGATGGTGTTCGAGGCAAGTACCCGCACAAGGGGCCAGCATGTGTCGATGGTGGTCAAGGCAAGTGTCTATGCCAAGGGCCAGTTTGTGCTGATGGTGGTCGAGGTATGTGCCCACACTAAGGGCCAACATGTGCCGATGGTGTTCGAGGCAAGTGCCCGTGTCACGGGCTCTAATCTTAGACTCAGAATTCATGCAGCCATAGGCTTGGAATCACCTCATTGTAGCCTAAGTCAGCTTAAAACACCAGCATGCAGGCACTAAAATAATGGTAAGGGTTGAATGCACAAGTTTGAGAGAAAACAGGAAAACAAGATAGCTTGTTAGAATATGCTTTGTATTCACTGAAACAAAAGTGTATAATGGTGTACAAATGAGGGTGGAGTAGCCCTCTATTTATAGTTGAGGCTTCAGCTACTGGCAATATCTCTAGAATCAAGGCTAAAATCAAGGAATTAGAAAGATTATAAATCAGAATTTTAACTCCTAAATTCTAGGGTCAACCAAATCTGCCAGGAGGCTCTTGCTGATCTGCAGGCTTCTAGAAGATCTTACGTATCTCCCACCTTGGGCCTCTCTGGATATGGTACGGGCATTCTGTAGGCTAGGACTTGGCCTCATGAGCTGGCCTACAAGCTGTACGGGCATTTTGGCCTTGTCTCATAGGCCTTGCATGTAAATACCTGCCAACGCGTTTGGTGTGTGGGCCTTAACCTTTGGCTCAAGTGCTGATGCACCTGATGCACCTGGCGTGCCCACCCAGGACGTGACATTTTCCCTGACTTAATTGTGTAATGTCCTCATTGCATCTTTTGCATGGTACTACCTGATCTGGTCCCTAAATTATCATAAGTCCTCTGTTGGTTCCCAGTTCACCTCATTATCTGGAAGCCACTTCTAGTATACCAAGTACTCTTATCTTGGTTGGTAGTTTTTCTGTCTCACCTCTCGATCAGCTATGATGCTGTGGACTTCTTTCTCATATGAGGCCCTTGCTCCTAATGGTGCACATTTTGACTCTGCCTGTCCTGGATCTCTCTTGTCCTCATGGAATGGCTTGAGCATGCTTAGATGGAACCTTAGGTGTACCTTTGACTTGGGTGGCATATCCAGCTTGTAGGCAACCTTGCCTACCCTTTTGACTACTTGAAAAGGTCTCTCATACCTCTGGACTAGGCCTTTGTGCAACCCTCTATGGCGCACAATGAGATGCAACTTCACCAACACCAAGTCTCCAACCTAGAACTGCACGTCCCACCTATTCTGGTCTGCCCACTTTTTTTGACCTCTTTGTCACCTTATGTAGACAGACTCTGGCTAAGTCAGTTTGCTCTTACCAAGCCTTGGCAAACTTGTATGTTGCTGGATTTGACCCTGTATAACTTGCAGCAATCGAACCGGGTGTTAGTGGTTGTTGACCTATCACAACCTTAAATGGGCTCTAGTTTTTTACCTCGCTTTTTTGCAAGTTGTAGGAAAACTGTGCAACATCTAGCAGCTTTGGCCAGTCCCTTTGTGTGGCACTCACATAGGTAGACCTCCAATAGTCCATTCACATGCTCAGTCTACCCATTGGTTTACAGATGCATGCTGGTGGAAAAGTTCAAGTCTGACCCCAATAGCTTGAACAACTCAGTCCAAAACCTGCCTGTGAAACATTTGTCCCAATCACTAACAATTGTCTTCGGGTACTCCCCAGTACTTAACCATGTTCTTCAAGAACAATCGAGCTACCTCCTCGGCTAGGCACTCCTTGGTTGCTGGAATGAAGATTCCATACTTGGAAAACCTGTCCACCACCACCATGATGCTTCCAAACCCCTCTGCCTTAGGTAGACCGACTATAAAGTCCAGAGAAACACTCTCCCATGGTCACTTTGGCACTGCCAATGGCTCCAAAAGACCTCCTGGTTTCTTAAGCTCCACCTTGTCCTATTGGCACACAAGATAAGTCTTCATATAGGCTTTCACATCATCCCTTATTTGTGGCCAGTAGTATCGGTCTTCTAGCAACGTCAAGGTGCAGTTCACTCATGGGTGTCTAGCCTACCTTGAATCATAGCACTCTTGCAAAATTTCCTTACAGAGATTCCCATGTTGCAATACAAATAGCCTACTGCCATTGGTGTACAACAAACCATCTTGTACCAAAAACTGCCTAATCTTACCTTGTTGGGCATACTCCATAAGAGCCTTGGTTGTAGGATCATGCATAAGTCCTTTCTTGATGTGCGGCATTAGTGACCCCTTTGGTTGGCTAATGGTAGCAAGGTTAGCCTTCTTGCTCAGGGTGTCTGCCACCAAGTTTGCCCGCCCTAGCTTGTACTCCATCTAAAAATCAAGTTTCGTAAGAAAATCTTGCCATCTTGCCTGCTTAAGGGATAGTTTTTTTTGCATCTGGAAATAGCTGGTTACTATATTGTCTGTCTTTACCACGAACCTCGACCCCAATAGGTAATGGTGCCAAGTGCACAAGTAGTTAACCACTATTGTCATCTCTTTTTCTTAGACTGTGTACTTACGCTTAGTCTCGTTCAGCTTCCTATTCTTGAACGTGACTTGATGTCTTTCCTGCATCAACATGCTGCCTATGGCAAAGTTTGATGCATCCGTATGCACCTCATACAGCTTGGCATGGTTTGGCAAGGCTAAGACTGGCTCTTCGGTCACAGCCTGCTTCAACCTGTCAAAGGCTTCCTAGCACCCTACGCTTCACTCCCATGCTCTCCCTTTCTTGAGCAAGTCAGTCAATGGCATGGCTATTGTTGAGTGACCTTTGATGGAGCACTTGTAGTAGTTAACTACCCCAAAGAATGACCTCAACTCAGTGACCTTGGTTGGTGGTTCCCACTCTAAGATGGCATGCACCTTGCCTTCATTCATGCATATCCCGCCACCTCCCACTATGTGGCCTAGGAATGGATCTCCTTCTAGGCAAATGAGCACTTCTCTCTCTTGAAAAATAGCTTGTGTGCTTGTAACACCTCGAACACCTGTCTCAAGTGGTCTACATGCTCTCCCAAAGTCTGGTTGTAGATCACAATGTCATCCAAATAAACCATAATAAACCGATCAAGGAACGACAGAAGTACCTTATTCATAAGGGTGCAGAATGTTGCTGGGGCATTCGTGAGTCCGACTGGCATAACCAAGAACTCATACAAACCATACTGAGTGACACATGCTATCTTTGGCTCATCTTCTTCCGTGATCCTGACTTGGTAGTAGCCTGACCTCAAATCTAGCTTAGTGAACCACCTTGCACTCCCAAGTTGGTCGAACAAGTCTGCAATGAGTGGGATAGGATACTTGTTCTTGACGATCAGCTTGTTCAAAGCTCGGTAGTCTATGCATAGCCATAACGACCCATCATGCTTGCACTGGAATAGAACTGGTGCACTATATAGTGCCTTTGATGGCCTGATAAAGCCAGCATCAACTAACTCTTTGAGTTGCTTCCTTAACTTTTCAAACTCTGGTGAGGACATTCGATAAAGGGCTCTAGCTGGTGGCTTGGCCTCAGACACCAGCTCAATCTTATGGTCCACCTACCTCTTAGGTGGTAGCTGGTTAGGCAGCTTTGCGGGCATCACATCGTTAAAGGTCTTCAGCACCTTTAGCACCTCTAAAGGTGATTTGGTCTCTTTCTCCCTTAGCTCCTCATACTTTAGGGCTACCAAGAAGGTGTCTTATTCTCTGCTTATCGCCTTGGCAAATTGGATGGTTGACACCACCCGTAACCCAACTCTGGACCCTCTTCTCAATGGCACTAGGCATTGGCATCGTACATCCAGGATGCAAATACAATTGGCAAAAGGCATAAGGAGGGTGTTAATTCGAACAAGGAAATCCAACCCAATCACAAACTCATAGTCGTCAAGAGGTATTACCTCTATGGTCTCCTTGCCTTTCTGATCTCCAAGCTGTAACTCCACTCCCTGCGCTACTCCAATGGTTGGAACCTAGGGTACATCATTTTAATGGTACCAATCCCTTTCTACACCTTTAGTCTAAGCTTCTGGGCTCCATCACCTGAAATAAAAAAATGTGAGGCACCTATGTCCACCAGTGCGCTCACCTTCTGACCCGTAACCATCAGATCGACAAACATCAAGCCCTTTAGCTTGTGGCTCCCTTTACTTTAGACAGCATTGAGCCTCAATGACCCAAGCTTTACTGCCCCTATCATTGGCTCCTCGTCAGACTACTTGTCTATAGCAGCCAGCTTGCCCTTCTGTGGTAATTACGTGCTATATGGCTCCTTTCACTTAGGTAGCATGCTAGTGGCTCTGGTCCCCATTTGTTTTCCACTTGCCTACTGGTGGTTTCCTCTCGCCATCATTGGTTGAACGATCTTGGTCCCCATTCTTGGACTCCTGGTCACGGTCATTTCCCTTAGATTGTTTCTTTCAATCCCTCTCGTCCTTGCCTTTACCATTGGGCTTGGAAGACTCGAACTTATTCAGAGGGCTTAAACTCTATCAAGGACTCAGCAGTAGTCATGGCTTTAGCCAAGTCATGAACTCCCCTTCATTGCAGCTCATGCTTCACCCACGACTTCAGCCCATCCATGAAAGCAAATAAGGCATCCTTCTCACCTAGATCTGAGATCTGTAGTATCAGTTTAAAAAATTTTGGACATATTCCCTTATGTCCCCTTGCTGGCTTAACCTACACAACTTTGCCCGTACCTTATCGTCGGCATACTTCGGGTAAAATTACTCCCTGAACTCTTTTTAGAACTCTGCCCAGGTTCTAATCTTAGTGCTCCCATGCCTAATATCATCACACTTGTGCCTCCACCACAATAAGGCTACATCAGTGAGATACATAGCAGCAGTGCTTACCTTTATCACCTCATCCTGTATACCCATGGCCCGAAAGTACTATTCATACCCCATAAGTAGTTGTCTACTTCTTTGGCTGCCCTAGTTCCCTTGAACTCTTTAGGCTTAGGGACATCCATCATGGACTTAGACACTCTAGCAAACATGCCATTCCCAATGGTAGTCTTGCAAGTAATGAGCTCATTGGTGAGCTCTCTATCCTCTTGCTTAAGGCCTCCACCATAACCTCCAAGGTCTCATTCTTTTGGGTGATCATGTCCATGCCTTTTTTGAGAGCAGCTTGCAACTCTTCACTGAGCTTCTCCTTCATGGAGTCTAGCGCTTCAACGTGAGTCTCCACATCTTCGAGCTTCTCTAGCATGTCGCCCATGCTTACCTCTACCTTGGCCAGCCTACCGTCCATGGTAGACTAGATGTCTCTCGATTTGGCCTTCTGGCCTCTTCCATGCCCCTGCTCCTAGGCCTCTGGTTGTTGGCTAGCAATGTCACTTTGTGATGCCATCTCCTTGACTGTGATCTAGCCTGAACAACACAAACACGCAAAACTGAACTTGCTCTGATACCAACTGTCATGAGCTCTGACCTTAAACCTAGAATCCGTGTGGCCTTAGGTTGGAATCACCTCTTTGTAGCCTAAGTCAGCCTAAAACACCAGTGTGTGGGTACTAAAACAATGGGAAGGGCTGAATGTATAAGTTTGAGAGAAATAGGAAAATAAGATAGCTTGCTAGAATATGCTTTGTATTCACTGAAACTGAAGTTTATGATGGTGTACAAATGAGGGTGGAGTAACCATCTATTTATAGTTGAGGCTCTAGCTACACTTAATGGCAATATCCTTAGAATCAAGGCTAAAATCAAGGAATTACAAAGATTACAATCAATCAGGATTCTAACTCCTGAATTCTAAGGTCAACCAAATCTGCTAGAGGCTCCTACTGATCCTATAAGCTTCTAAAAGATCTTACGTATCTCTCACCTTGGGCCCCTCTGGATGTGGTGCAAGCATCCTGCAAGGCCAAGCCTTGGCCTCACGGGCTGGCTTGCAAGCTGTGAGGGTGTTCTGCCTTATCTCCTAGGCTTTGCTCATAAATACCCGTCAGCATGCCTAGTGTGCGAGCCTAATCCTCTGGCTCACATGCTGGTGCACTTGATGTGCCTGGGGCACCCATTCAGGGAGTGACACTTACACCAAGGGCCAGTATATGTCAATGGTGGTCGAGGCAAGTGCCTATGCCAGGGGCTACCTTATGTCGATGGTGGTCGATGCATGTGCCCGCATGTACC
This sequence comes from Durio zibethinus, assembly GCF_002303985.1. The sequence goes on along the minus strand of NW_019167871.1, from coordinate 6,674,582 downwards.
GATGGTGGTCGAGGCATGTGCCTGTGTCACACCCTAGGCGGTCACACTAGGCACATCTAGTTCACCAACACACGCACCTGAGGTTGAGGCTTGGGCACCAGGTACACTGGTGAGAGTTAGTGCATAAGGCCTAAGAGGCAAGTCCAAAACGCCCGAATAGCCTGCACGCCAGCCCACAAGGCCAAGGTTTGGCCTGCATGATGCCCACACCATGTCCAGTAGGGCCCAAGATGAGAGATACACAAGGGGATCTTCTGAAAGATCTCAAGATCAGTAGAAGCCTTCTAACAGATCTGGTTGACCCTTAGAATCAGGAGATAGAATCTTAATTGATTGTAATCTTTATAATTCTTTGATTTTAGCCTTGATCCTAGGGATTTAGCCATAAGTGTAGCTGGGAGCCTCAGCTATAAATAGAGGGCTACTCCACCCTTATTTGTACACCATCATATATTTTTGTTTCAGTGAATACAAAGCATATTCCAACAAGTTATCTTGTTTTTCCTGTTTCCCTCAAACTTGCACATTTTGCCCTTCCCATTGTTCTAGTGCCTGCAAGCTGGTATTTTAGGCTGGCTTAGGCTACAAGAAGTGATTCTAAGCCTAAGGTCCCACGGATTCTGAGTCTAAGGTCAGAGCTCATGACAGTTGGTATCAGAGTAAGTTTGATTTTACGTGTTTATGTTGTTCAAGTTAGATCACAGTTGAAGAGATGGCATCCTAGAGTGACGTTGCTAGCTAACAACCAGAGGACCATGAGTAGAGGCATGAAAGAGGCAAAAAGGCCAACATAATAGACATCTGGTCTACCATGGACGGTAGGCTGGCTAGAGTGGAAATGAGCATAGGCGACATGTAAGAGAAGCTTGAGGATGTGGAGACTAACATTGAAGCACTAGACTCCATGAAGGAGGAGCTCAGTGGTGAGTTGCAAGTTGCTTTCAATAAAGGCATAGACATAATCACCTAAAAGAATGACACCTTAGAGGCTGTGGTGGAGGCCTTAAGTAAGAGGATAGAGGAGCTCACCAGCTAGCTCATTGCTTACAAGGTTGCCATTAGGAATGGCATGTTTGCTAAAGTGTCTAAGTCTAGGATGGATGTCCCCAAGCCTAAAGAGTTTAAGGGAACTAGGGTGGCCAAGGAAGTAGACAACTACTTATAGGGTATGGAGTAGTACTTTTGAGCCATCGACATGTAAGACGAGGTAATAAAGGTAAGCACCACTGCTATGTATCTCACTGATGTAGCCTTATTATGGTGGAGGCGCAGGTGTGATGATGTTAGGTGTGGGAATGCCAAGATTGGAACCTGGGCAAAGTTCCAAAAAGAGTTCAAGGAGTAATTTTACCTAGAGTATGTCGATGATAAGGCGCAGGCAAAGTTACGCAAGGGGAAATAAGGGAGTATGTCCAAAAATTCTCTGAACTGATGCTACAGATCTTGGATCTAGGTGAGAAAGATGCTTTATTTGCTTTCATGGATAGGCTGAAGTCATGGGTGAAGCATGATCTACAATAGAAGGGAGTTCTGACTTGGCTAAGGGCATTACTACTACTAAGTCCTTGATAGAGTTTAAGCCTCTGAACAAGTTCAAGTCTTCCAAGCCCAATAGTAAGGGCAATGACGAGATAGACTGAAAGAAACAGTCCAAAGAGAAAGATCGTGACTGGGAGTCCAAGGATGGGGACTGAGACCATTCAATCAAAGATGGTGAGAGGAAGCCATCAGTAGGCAAGTGGAAAGCAAAACGGACTAAGAGCCACTAGCATGCTACCTATGTGGAGGAAGCCATATAGCGTGTAATTACCCATAGAAGGGTAAGCTGACTACTGTAGATAAGAAGTTTAATGAGGAACCAGAGATAGAGGCAGCAAAGCTTGGGTCATTTGTGCTCAATGCTTTCAGAGTAAGGGGAACCGTAAGCCAAATGGCTTGATGTTTGTGGATCTGATGGTTACGAGTCAAAAGGTGAGCGCACTGGTGGACATAGGTGCCTTACATCTTTTTATTTTAGGTGATAGAGCCCAGAAACTTGGACTAAAGGTGCATAAAGGAACTGGTACCATTAAAATGGTGAACTCCAAGGAGGTTCCAGCTATTGGAGTAGTGTAGAGAGTGAAGTTGTAGCTTGGAGATTGGAAAGGCAAGGAGACCATAGAGGTAATACCCTTTGACGACTATGAGTTTATGATTGGGTTGGATTTCCTTGTTCAGATTAATGCCCTTCTTGTGCCTTTTGCCAATTGCATTTGCATCTTAGATGCACGATGCCAATGCCTAGTACCATTGAAGAGAGGGTCTGAAGTTGGGTCGCAGGTGGTGTCAGCCATCCAATTTGTCAAGACGGTAAGCAGAAAAGAAGACACTTTCTTGGCAGCCCCGAAGTGTGAAGAGCCAAGGGAAAAGGAGATCGAGTCACCTTTGGAGGTGCTAAAGGTGCTAGACCTTTAGTGATGTGATGCCCGTAAAGCTGCCTAACCAGCTACCACCTAAAAGGGAGGTGGACCACAAGACCTGTAAGGCCAAGGTCTAGCTGCATAATGCCCACACCACATCCAGTAGGGCCCAAGATGATAGATATACAAGGGATCTTCTGGAAGATCCCAGAATTAGTAGGAGCCTTCTGGCAGATCTAGTTGACCCTTAGAATTAGGAGATAGAATCCTGATTGATTATAATTTTTGTAATTCCTTGATATTAGCCTTGATCATAGGGATTTAGCCATAAGTGTAGCTGGGGCCTCAACTATAAATAGAGGGCTGCTCCACCGTTATTTGTACACCATTATACACTTTTATTTCGATGAATACAAAGCATATTCCAGCAAGATATCTTGTTTTCTTGTTTCTCTCAAACTTGAGCATTCAATTCTTCCTATTGTTCTAGTGCCCGTACGCTGGTGTTTTAGGCTAACTTAGGCTACAAGGAGATGATTCCAAGCCTAAGGTCACACGGATTCTGAGTCTATGGTTGGAGCCTGTGACATCCGTACCAATGTTCATTTTTACTATTGCTGATCGAGGCATGGCATGTGCTGATGGTGGTCGAGGTAAGCATCCATACCAAAGGCTGACTCGTGCCGATGGTGGTTGAGGCATGTGCCCGTGTCATGCCCTTGGGCGAGTACACCAGGCACATCAGGCGCACCAGCACATGCACTTGAGGTTGAGGCCTGGGCATCAGTGTACTGGCGGGAGTTAGTGTGCAAGGCCATGGAGGCAAGGCTAGATCCCCCGCACAGCTTGCAGGCTAACCCACAAGGCCAAGGTCTAGCTTGCATGATGCCCGCACCACATCCAGTAGGGCCCAAGATAGGAGATACGTAAGGGGATCTTTTAGAAGATCATAGGATCAGTAGGAGCCTTTTGGCAGATCTGGTTGACCTTTAGAATCAGAAGATAGAATCTTGATTGATTGTAATCTTTGTAATTCCTGGATTTTAGCCATGATCCTAGGGATTTAGCCATAACTGTAGTTGAGAGCCTTAACTATAAATAGAGGGCTGCTAACCCTCATTTGTACACCATCATATACTTCTATTTCAGTGAATATAAAGCATATTCTAGTGATCTATCTTATTTTCCTGTTTCTGTCAAACTTATGCATTCGGCCTTTTCCATTGTTCTAGTGCTGTACGCTAGTGTTTTAGGCTGATTTAGGCTACAAGGAGGTGATTCCAAGCCTAAGGCCACATGGATTCTGAATCTAAGGTCGAAGCCCGTGACAGTTGGTATTAGAGCAAGTTTAATTCTACGTGTTTGTGTTGTTCAGGTTAGATCACAGTCGAGGAGATGGCATCCTAGAGTGGCGTTGCTAGCCAACAACTAGAGGCTCAGGAGCAAGGGTATGGAAGATGCAAGAAGGCCAACTTAAGAGACATCTGGTCTATCATAGACGGTAGGTTGGCCAAGGTAAAGGTGAGCATGGACGATATGCAAGAAAAGCTTGAAGATGTGGAGACTCACATTGAAGCGTTAGACTCCATGAAGGAGGAGCTCAGTGGTGAGTTGTGAGTTGCAAGTTGCTCTCAATAAAGGCATAGACGTGATCACCTAAAAGAATGAGACCTTGGAGGCTATGGTAGAGGCCTTAAGCAAGAGGATAGAGGAGCTCACCAGCGAGCTTATTACTTGCAAGATTGCTATTGGAATGGCATGTTTGCTAAAGTGTCTAAGTCCAGGATGGATGTCCCCAGGCCTAAAGAGTTCAAGGGAACTATGGTGACCAAAGAAGTAGACAACTACCTATGGGGTATGGAATAGTATTTCCAAGTCATGGGCATGTAGGATGAGTTAATAAAGGTAAGCACCGCTGCTATGTATCTAATTGATGTAGTCTTATTATGGTGGAGGTGCAAGTGTGATGATGTTAGGCATGGGAGCGCCAAGATTGAAACCTGAGTAGAGTTTCCAAAAAGAGTTCAGAAGCAATTTTACCTAGAGTATGCCAATGATGAGGCACAGGCAAAGTTACGCAGGCTAAGCCAGCAAGGGGACATAAATGAGTATGTCCAGAGATTCTCTGAACTAATGCTATAGATCTCAGGATCTAGGTGAGAAGGATGCCTTATTTGCTTTCATGGATAGGCTGAAGCCATGGGTGAAGCATGAACTATAATGGAAGGGAGCTCATGACTTGGCTAAAGCCATAACTACTGTTGAGTCCTTTAATAGAGTTTAAGCCTCTGAACAAGTTTAAGTCTTCAAAGCCTAAGGGTAAAGGCAAAGATGAGAGGGACTGAAAGAAGTAGTCCAAAGGGAAGGACCGTGACAGGGAGTCCAAGGATGGAGACCAAGACCGTTCAACCAAGGATGGTGAGAGGAAGCCACTAGCAGGCAAGTGGAAAGCAAAGGGGGACTGAGAGCCACTAGCATGCTACCTATGTGGTGGGAGCCATATAGCGTGCAATTGCCCACAGAAGGGTAGTTGGTTGTAGTTGGCATCAAAGCTTGGGTCATTGGTGCTCAATGTTGTCCAGTGTAAGGGAAGCCATAAGCCAAAGGGTTTAATATTTGTGGATCTGATGGTTGCGGGTTAGAAGGTGAGCGCACTGGTGGACACAAGTGCCTCACATCTTTTTATTTCAGGTGATGGAGCCCAAAAGCTCAGACTAAAGGTGCAAAAAAAGACTGGTACCATTAAAACAGTGAACTCCAAGAGGTTCCAGCCATTGGAGTAGCACGAAGAGTGGAGTTATAGCTTGGAGACTGTAAAGGTAAGAAAACTATAAAGGTAATACCCCTTTATGACTATAAGTTTGTGATTGGGTTGGATTTTCTTGTTTGAATTAACGCCCTCTTTGTGCTTTTTGCCAATTGCATTTACATCTTAGACGCACAGTGCCAATGCCTAGTACCATTGAGGAGAGGGTCTAGGGTTAGGTCGTGGGTGGTGTCAGCCATCCAATTTGCCAAGACAGTAAGCAGAGAAGAAGATACTTTCTTGGCAGCCTTGAAGTATGAGGAACCAAAGAAGATGGAGGTCGAGTCACCTTTAGAGATGCTAAAGGTGCTAAAGACCTTTAATGATGTGATACCTGTAAAGCTGTCTAGCCAGCTACCACCTAAGAAGGAGGTGGACCACAAGATCGAGTTGGTGTCTGAGGCCAAGCCACCAGTTAGAGCCCTCTATTGAATGTCCTCACCAGAGTTGGAAGAGTTGAGGAATCAGCTTAAAGAGTTAGTTGATGCTGGCCTCATTAGGCCATCGAAGGCACCATATGGTGCATCAATTTTATTTTAGAACAAGCATGATGGGTTGTTACAGTTGTGCATAGACTACCAGGCTTTGAACAAGCTGATCGTTAAGAACAAGTACTCTATCCCACTCATTGCGAACTTGTTCGACCAACTTGGGAGCACAAGGTGGTTCACTAAGCTAGATTTGAGGTTAGGCTACTACCAAGTTAGGATCACGAAGAAAATGAGCCCAAGATAGCATATGTCACTCGGTATGGTTCGTGTGAGTTTCTGGTTATGCTATTCGGACTTACGAATACCCTAACAACATTCTGCACCCTTATGAACAAGGTACTTCAGTCATTCCTTGATCGATTTGTTGTGATTTATTTGGATGACATTGTGATCTATAGCCAGACTTTGGGAGAGCATGTAGACCACTTGAGACAAGTGTTCAAGGTGTTACAGGTGCACAAGCTATTTGTCAAGAAAGAGAAGTGCTCATTTACCAAGTAGGAGATCCCATTCCTAGGCCATATAATGGGAGGTGGCAAGATACGCATGGATGAAGGCAAGGTGCATGCCATCCTAGAGTGGGAACCGCCAGTCAAGGTCAATGAGTTGAGGTCATTCCTTGGGTTAATCAACTACTGTAGGTGCTTCATCAAAGGTCACTTAGCAATAGCCATGCCATTGACTAACTTGCTCAAGAAAAGGAGAGCATAGGAGTGGAGTGTAGGGTGCCAGGAAGCTTTTGACAGGTTAAAACAGGCTATGACTGAGGAGCTAGTCTTGGCCTTGCTAGACCATGCCAAGCCGTATGAGGTGCATACAGATGCATTAGACTTTGCCATAGGGGGTGTGTCAATACAAGAGAGACATCTAGTTACGTTTGAAAGCAAGAAGTTGAATGAGACTGAGTGCAAGTACATGATCCATGAGAAAGAGATGACTACAGTGGTGCACTGCTTGAGCACTTGGTGCCATTACCTGTTAGGGTCGAGGTTTGTGGTTAGGATAGACAATGTGGCAACCAGCTACTTCCAGATGCAGAAGAAGCTATCCCCAAAGCAGGTGAGATGGTAAAATTTTCTTGTGAAATTTGATTTCCAGATGGTGTACAAGCTAAGGTGAGCGAACCTGGTGGCAGACACCCTGAGTAGGAAGGCTAACCTTACTACCATTAGCCAACTAGAGGGGTCACTAGTGTCACACATCAAGGAGGGACTTATGCATGATCCTACAGCTAAAGCTTTTATGGAGTACACCCAGCAAGGTAAGACTAAGCGATTTTGGGTGCAAGATGGTTGGTTGTACACTAGGGGTAGTAGACTATTTATACCGTAGCATGGGAAGCTTTGCAAGGAAGTTTTACAAGAGTGCCATAATTTAAGATGGGTTGGACACCCAAGAGTGAGCCGTACCTTAGCATTACTAGAGGTGAAACTACTGGCTGCACATGAGGGATGATGTGGAGGCCTATGTGAAGACTTGTCTTGTGTGCCAACAGGACAAGGTGGAGCTCAAGAAATCAAGCAGTCTCTTAGAGCCATTACCAGTGCCAGAGCGACCATAGGAGAGTGTTTATCTGGACTTTATAGTCAGTCTACCCAAGGCAAAGGGGTTTGAAAGCATCATGATAGTGGTGGACAGGTTTTTCAAGTATGGAATCTTTATTCCAACAACTAAGGAGTGCCCAACCGTGGAGGCCGCTCGATTGTTCCTGAAGAACATGCTTAAGTACTGGGCAGTGTCGAAGACCATTATTAGTGATCGGGACAGACGTTTCATGGGCATGTTCTGGACTGAGTTGTTCAAGCTGTTGGGATTAGACTTAAACTTTTTCACCAATAGGCATCTGTAGATCGATGGACAGACTGAGCATGTGAATGGACTATTGAAGGTCTACCTCAAACACTATATGAGTGCCATACAAAAGGACTAGCCAAAGCTGCTAGATGTTGCGCAGTTTTGCTACAACTTGTAAATGAGCAAGGCAACGAACCAGAGCCCATTTGAGGTTGTGACAAGTCAACAACCTTTAACACCCAATTATACAAGGTTGAATCCAACAGCATACAAGTTTGCCAAGGCTTAGTAGGAGTAAACTGACTTGGCCAGAGTCTGTCTACACAAGGCGGCAAAGAGGTTGAAGAAGTGGGTAGACCAGAATAAGCAGGACGTATAATTCTAGGTTGGAGACTTGGTGTTGGTGAAGCTATATCGCATTGTGCATCATAAAGAGGCTACATAAAGGCCTAGTTTGAAGGTATGAGGGACCCTTTTCGAGTAGTCAAGAGGGTAGGCAAGGTTGGCTACAAGCTAAATATGCCACCCAAGCTAAAGGTACACCCGATGTTCTATGTAAGCATGCTTAAGACATTCCATAAGGATGAGAGAGATCCTGGACGGGCAGAGTCAAAGCATGCGCCATTGAGTGCAAGGGCCTTATATGATAAAAAGGTCCACAGCATTATAGCTGACTGAAAGGTAAGATGAAAAAACTACTAACCAAGACAAGAATACTTGGTTCGTTGGAAGAGACTTCTAGACAGTGAGGTGAGCTGGGAACCAGCAAAGGACTTATAGCAGTTTGGGGACCAGATCAGGTAGTACCATGCAGAGGACATAATAAGGACGTTGTACAATCAGGTGAGAGAGAATGTCACACCTTGGGCAGGCACACCAGGCACATTAGGCGCACCAGCATCGCACCTGAGGTTGAGGCCCGCGCACCAGGCACACTGGCAGGAGTTAGCGTACAAGGCCATGGAGGCAAGCTCGTAAGGCCAAGGTCTAGCCTGCATGATGCTCGTACCACATCCAGCAGGGCCCAAGATGAGAGATACACAAGGAGATCTTCTAGAAGATCACAAGATCAGTATGAGCCTTCTGGCAGATTTGGTTGACCCCTTAGAATCAGGAGATAGAATCTTGATTGATTGTAATCTTTGTAATTCCTTGATTTTAGCCTTGATCCTAGGGATTTAGTCATAAGTGTAGCTGGAAGCCTCAACTATAAATAAAGGGCTGCTCCACCTTCATTTATATACCATCATACACTTTTGTTTTAGTGAATACGAAGCATATTCCAACAATTTATCTTATTTTCTTGTTTCTTTCAAACTTGCACATTCAGCCCTTCCCATTATTCTAGTACCCGCACGCTGGTGTTTTAGGCTGACTTAGGCTATAAAGAGATGATTCCAAGCCTAAGGCCATACAGATTTTGAGTCTAAGGTCAGAGCCTGTGACACCCACACTAAGGGTCGGCCATGCCGATAGTGGTTGAGGTAAGTACCTATACCAAGCACTAGCTTGTGCTGATGGAGGTCGAGGCATGTGTCTGCACTAAAGGTTGGCTTGTGCCAATGATGGTTGAGGCAAGTGCCCACACCAAGGGTTAGCTTGTGCCAATGGTGGTCACGACCTTGGTCGATGTTCAATTTTGTGCCACGGTGCACATGCTGGGCTCGATCATATGCTGGTGTTGCATTTTTTTACCCATGGCACCATCATCGAACATCTCCAAAGAACTTGACCAATGGTGTGGGGGTTCCTGCAATCGAAGGTAAGGGATATGCACACATGATGTGCGATGGGTGCTGGTGTTTGGTCCTTGTATTGGCCCCTTATCTTGCATGCAACCTTGTGGGCTTATACCCTTTTAAAGAGCATTTGAGCTTTTACATGTTTGCTACCAGTTGCTGTTCAAGTGTTTGAAATGGGGACACTTTTTTCAAACGATTACAAAATCTTCTACACTTTGATTTTTTAGCTGAAATTTTTTATGCATGCCAAAAAAAAAATACAAGTATCAGATTTACCAAATTTGGGGCCAAAAATTCTTCTAAAAAAATTTTAAAAAAATCTTAAACCATAAAAAATTTTAAAAATTGTGAAAAATAGAAAACGATTTACCTTGCCATGAAACTTCACGTGAAGGCTTAGGGGACCATTGTATGAATTTACAAGCCATAAAAATGGCATTAGCTTGGTAAAAATATGAAGATGCGTCTAAACCCACCCACCACCCGATCGTAGCGATGTGGCTCGGGCTTAGGACACTCGCGCATGGTGCACGCATATTGGAGAGTGCTCATATGAATTCACAGGTCATAAAAAATGGCTTTGTCATGGCAAAAATATGAGGATGTGTCCAAACCCACTAACTGCCCAGTCATGATGCGCATAGTATGTGGCTCGAGCCTAAGTACGGGTGCTTGGTCATGACCCAGCATGTGCTAATGATGTTTGAGAGAACTGCCTACACGAAAGGTTGGTATGTGTCGAGACCAAGAGCCAACATGTGTCGATGGTGATCGAGGTAAGTGCATGTGTCATCGTCAACAAGCAAGCTAGGACTGGCCTTAGGGTTTTTACGAGATAGGGTCTGGCAGCCTAAGAGACCAGGCCTTGAGGCCTACTCGAGGGAACTAGACCAGGATAGTGGTGAAGGCATGGATTAGGACTCCAGGGGCTCAGGCACAGTGTTCAGGTTCAATAGAATTAAGCCAAGCCCAGGTGCAGGTGCTGGTGAATGATGCATGGGTACATGATCAGACCCAAGTGCAGGCACTGATGATCGAGGTATGGGTATAGGTTAGACCCAGGGGTGTTGAAGGTAACAACTCGTACCAAGTGCTAGTGTCACGCCTTAAGCACACGCACCAGCAGTAGAGGCCCGAGCACTAGACATTGAAGTGGGGGTTCAAGTAGCAGTCATGGTAGAAGCATCCAAACCACCCACCCCTAAGTTAGGCTTATCGTTGCATCGAGACCAGGCCCACAACATGCCTGCACTGTACCCAGGTGTTTCCAAAGAGTGGGGCCAAACAAGAACCATATAGAAAGCCTCAAGGATCTGTAGCACACAAAAGGGGGCCTGGTCAAATCATTACTTGCATGTTTTGCCTTTCTGGTTGGTTTAGTGCCTACATGCTTGTTTCGTAGGCTGACTTAGGCATACGGAGTTCATTTCCAGTCTAAGGCCACATGATGCTTGGTTTAAATGTGGAGCTCGTAACACCAACATTTACCAAAAAGGTGTTTGAGGCATCCCGTGACTACAGGAACCTACTAAAGAGGTGTTTGAGGCAACATCCAGGGGCAACAATGGGCCAGCATTAGCCAAGGGTGATGGTGTTGGATGCAATTGCCTGTGCCAGCCAAGGGTTATATGCTATCGATAGCGTTTGAGGTAACAACGCATAAATTTTGAGTCTAATGTCATAAACCTAAAGAGAAGTTCTAAATCCCACATCGAATATAAAAAGAAAGGTCACTGGGGTATATAAGGGTTTACACCACCTTCCCCTTATGAGGCACTTTTTATAGGACAAAATCGTGAGCCAGGAAGGGGCTAAAGTGGACAATACCTCACAAAAGTGTGAATTGTGACAGGTAGGCTGATCTAAGACATCGAATGAGTGGATGCCCAGGTCTGAGAGCCATACAGGTAGAAGCTTAAGTCTCGACCTATGACTAGTGGTATCAGAGTCAGCCCTAAACCGTTCGATCCATGCCAAGTGCCTTGAGGGAGGTAGGCGGGGTGGCTAGCCTCTGTGACAAGGGCGTCACGAGGTTGGGTGGAGAAGAATGTCATAAACCTAAGGAGGAGTCCTAAATCTTACATTGAATATAAAAGAAAGGTTATTGGGGTATACAAAGGTTCACACCATCTTTTCCTTGTGAGGTGCCTTTTATAGGATAAAATCGTGAATCCAAGGGGGCTAGAACGGATAATACCTCACAAGGGTGTGAACCATGATAGGAAGGTTGATCTGGGATGTCGATTGAGTGCATGCTTGGGTCTTGGAGCCACACAAGTCAAAGCTTAAGTCTCGATCCATGACAGTTGGTATCAGAGCAGTTTGGTTCTATATGTTATGTGTTTGTGTTGTGTAAGTTAGATCACAGTCGAGGAGATGGCATCCCAGAGTGACGTTGCTAGCCAACAACTAGACGCCTAGGAGTAAGGGCATGAAAGAGACAAGAAGGCTAGTTTGAGGGATATTTGGTCTACCATGGATGGCAGGCTAGCCAAGGTAGAGGTGACCATGGGTGACATAAAGGAGAAGCTTGATGAGGTAGAGACTGGTGTTGAAGTGCTAGACTCTATGAGGGAAGAGCTCAAGGGTGAGTTACAAGCTACTCTCAACCAAGGCATGGACGTGATCACCTAAAGGAATAAGTCCTTAGAGGCTATGGTGACGACCATACGTGATGGCATAGAGGCCATACACAAAAAGATAGAGGAGCTCACTAGCGAGCTTGTTGCATGTAAGACTGCCATTAGGAATGGCATGTTTACTAGAGTGTCTAAGCCCAAGATGGATGTCCCTAAGCCCAAAGAGTTCAAGGGGACTAGGGTGACCAAGGAAGTAAACAACTACCTATGGGATATGGAGCAGTATTTCCATGCCATAGGCATGCAAGATGAGGCAATCAAGGTAAGCATCACTACTGTGTATCTTATTGATGTGGCCTTATTGTGGTAGAGGCACATGTGATAATGTCAAGTGTGGGAGTGCCAAGATTAGAACCTAGGTAGAGTTTCAAAAGAAGTTCAGGGAGAAGTTTTACCTGGAGTATGCCGATGATGAGGCAAAGGCAAAGTTGTGCAGGCTGAGCTAGCAAAGGGACATAAGAGAGTATGTCTAAAAATTTTCTGAATTGATGCTATAGATATCAGATATGGGTGAGAAGGATGCCCTATTTCCTTTCATGGATGGGCTGAAGCCATGGGTGAAGCATAAGCTATAACAGAGGGGAGTTCATGACTTGGCTAAAGTCATGACTATTGCTGAGTCTTTGATAGAGTTTAAGCCTCTGAACAAGTTTGAGTCTTCCAAGCCCAAGGGTAAGAGCAAAGATGAGAGAGACAAAAAAAAATAGTCCCAAGGGAAGGACCGTGATCGAAAGTCTAAGGAAAGAGACTGAGACTGTTCAAACAATGATGGCGAGAGGAAGCCACCAGCAAGCAAGTGAAAGCAAAAGGGGAGCAAGAGCTGCTCACATGCTACCTATATGAAGAGAACCATATAGCACGCAACTGCCCACAGAAAGACAAGCTAGCTATGGTAGACAAGGAGTCTGATGAGGAGCCAGAGGTAGTGGCAGCAAAGCTTAGGTCATTAGTGCTCAATGCTGTCTAAAGTAAGGGGAGCTGCAAGTCAAAGGGCTTGATATTTACGGATCTGATGGTTGTGAGTCAGAAGGTCAGTGCACTGGTGGACATAGGTGCCTCACATCTTTTTATTTTAGGTGATGGATCCTAGAAGCTCAGACTAAAGGTGCAGAAAGAGACTAGTACCATTAAAATGGTGAACTCCAAAGAGGTTCTGCCATTGAAGTAGCGTGGGGAGTGGAGTTACGTTTGGAGACTGGAAAGGTAAGGAGACAATAGAGGTAATACCCCTTGATGACTATGAGCTTGTGATTGGGTTGGATTTCTTTGTTTAGATTAATGCCCTTCTTATGCCTTTTGCCAATTGTATTTACATATTGGATGTACAGTGCCAATGCCTAGTACCATTGAGATAAGGGTTCGAAGTTGGGTCGAGGGTGGTGTCAGCCATCTAATTTGCCAAGGAAGTGAGCAGAAAGGAAGACACCTTCTTGGTAACCCTGAAGTATGAGGAGCCAAGAGAGAAGGAGACTGAGTCACCCTTGAAGGTGTTAGAGGTGCTGAAGTCTTTTAGCAATGTGATGCTTGCAAAGCTACCTAGCCAGCTACCACCTAAGAGAGAGGTGGACCACAAGATCGAGCTAGTGCCTGAGGCCAAGCCACCAGCTAGAGCCCCTTACTATATATCCCCACCAAAGCTGAAGGGACATCCAATCGCATTCAAGAGTAGAAAGCTAAACGAGACTGAATGTAAGTACATGGTCTAGGAGAAAGAGATAACTACAATGGTGTACTGCTTGCGCACTTAGCGCCATTACTTGTTGGGGTCAAGGTTCATGGTTAGGACGGATAATGTGATGACCAACTACTTTAAGAAGTAGAAGAAGTTATCCCTCAAGTAGGCGAGATGGTAAGATTTTCTTGTAGAATTTGATTTCTAGATGAAGTACAAGCTAGGGTGGGTAAACCTGGTGGTAGACACACTTAGAAGAAAGGTTAACCTTACTGTCATTAGTTAACCAGAGTGGTCACTAGTGTTGCGCATCAAAGAGGGACTTGGGCATGATCCTACAGCCAAGGCTTATATGGAGTACGCCCAGCAAGGTAAGACTAGGCAATTTTGGGTGCAAGATGGTTTATTGTACACCAGGGGTAGTAGACTGTTTGTATCGTAGCATGGAAAGCTCCATAGGGAAGTTTTACAAGAGTGCCATAATTTAAGGTGGGCTAGACACCCAGGAGTAAGTCGCACTTTGGCATTAATCGAGGATCGATACTACTAACCGCACATGAGAGATGATGTAGAGGCCTATGTGAAGACTTATCTTATGTGCCAATAGGACAAGGTAAAGCTCAAGAAACTAGACAGTCTCTTAGAGCCATTGCCAGTGCCAGAGCAACTATGGGAGAATGTTTCTCTAGACTTTATAGTCAGTCTACCTAAGACAGAGGGGTTTGGAAGCATCATGGTAGTAGTGGATAGGTTTTCCTAGTACAAATCTTCATTCCAGCAACTAAGGAGTGCCCAGGCAAGGAGGTAGCTCGATTGTTCCTGAAGAACATGGTTAAGTACTAGGAGTGTCGAGGACCATCGTTAGTGATCGAGACGGGCATTTTACAAGTAGGTTTTGGACTGAGTTATTTAAGTTGTTGGGGTCAAATTTAAACTTTTCCACCAGCATGTATCCCAGACCAATAGGTAGATTGAGCGTGTGAATGGACTATTGGAGGTATATCTTAGGCACTATATGAGTGCCACACAAAGGGACTGGCCAAAGTTGCTAGATGTTGAGCAATTTTCTTACAACTTGCAAATGAGCAAGGCAACGAACCAGAGCCTATTTGAGGTTGTGACATGTTAACAACCATTAACACTCGGTTCAATTACTATAGGTTATATAGGGTCGAATCTAGCAGCATACAAGTTTACCAAGGCTTGGCAGTAGAAGCTAACTTAGCCAGAGTTTGTCTACACAAAGTGACAAAAAGGTCAAAGAAGTGGGCAGACCAGAATAGGTAGGACATGTAGTTCTAGCTTGAAAACTTGGTGTTGGTGAAGCTGCATCCCATTGTGTGCCATAGGAGGTTGCACAAAGGCCTAGTTTGGAGGTATGATGGACCTTTCCAAGTAGTTAAGAAGGTAGGCAAGGTTGCCTACAAGCTGGATATGCCACCCAAGCCGAAGGTACACCCAGTGTTCCATGTAAGCATGCTTAAACTATTTCATAAGGATGAGGGAGATCCAAGACGGGCAGAGTCAAAGTATGCACCATTGGGAGCAAGGGCCTCATATGAGAAGGAGGTCCACAATATGATAGCTAATCGAGAGGTGAGACAGAAGAATTATCAACCAAGACAAGAGTACTTGGTGCATTAGAAGGGAATTTAAGACAATGAGGTGAACTGGGAACCAGCAGAGGACTTATAATAGTTTAGGGACCAGATCAGGCAATACATACAGAGGATGCAATAAGGGCATTGTGCAATCAGGTGAGGGAGAATGTCACGCCCTGGATGGGTGCACCAGGCACATCAGGCCCACCAGCACATGCACCTGAGGTTTAAGCCTGCGCACCAGGAGCATTGGTAGGAGTTTACATGCAAGGCCTTGAAGAGAAGGCCAGAACACCCGCATAGCTTGCAAGCTAGCCCACAAGGCCAAGTCCTAGCCTTCATAATGCTCGCACCATATCCAGAAGGGCCCAAGGTAGGAGATATGCAAGGAGATCTTCTAGAACATCACAGGATCAGCAATAACCTTCTGATAGATCTAGTTGACCCTATAATTCAGGAGACAGAATCTTGATTGATTGTAATCTTTGTAATTCTTTGATTTTAGCCTTGATTTTAGGGATTTAGCCATAAGTGTAGCTAAGAGCCTTAACTATAAATAGAAGGCTACTCCACCCTTATTTGGACATTATGATACACACTTCTGTTTTAGTAATACAGAGCATATTTCCAACAACACTTTTGTCTCCCTGCTTCTCTCCAACTTGTGTATTCTATCTTTCCCATTATTTTAGTGCCCATACACTTATGTTTTAGGCTGACTTAGGCTACAAAGAGGTGATTCCAAGCCTAAGGCTGCATGAATTTTGAGTCTAAAGTCAAGGCCCGTGACAGTATTAAGCTCTAACCCACGTGGCTTTGAGACCCAGGCATCAACTCATCTAGTGTCTCAGATTAGCCTACCTGCCACGGTTCACATCCTTATAAGGTATTGTCCGTTCTGGCCTTCTTGGCCTTACGATTTTATCCTATAAAAGGTGCCTCACAAGGAAGAGATAGTGTGAACCCTTTTATACCCCAGTGACCTTCATTTTATATTCGATGTGGGATTTAGAACTCTTCTTTAGGTTCATGACATTCTTCCCCACCCAACCTCATGATACTCTTGTCACGGAGGCTGGCCACCCTGTCTACCTCCCTCGAGGCATTTGGCATGGATCGAATGGCTTAGGGCTGACTTTGATATCACTTGTTATGGGTTGAGACTTAAGCTGCGAATCTGCATGGCTTCGAGACTCGGGCATCCACTCATCTGACATCCCAGATTAGCCTAATCGCCACGGTTCACACCCTTGTAAGGTATTATCTACTTTGGCCTCTATTGGCCTCACGATTTTGTCCTACAAAAGGTGTCTCATAAGGGGCCAATGTAGGGCAATGGAGTTCAATGAGAGTGCCCGTACGGGGGCACCATTCATCCTGAACCCTGAAGGGGCGTGACATGAAAAAAACGAAACGAGAGGACTTGAGAGGGAGGGAAAGGGGAGGGACGAATAGAAGTGACAAAGGACTAAATCTCAGTGGATCATGGTAGCAAGGCCACTCTACCACTTACAATACCTCATCGTATACGATAGCTTCACACACGGTAGCTTCATGCCACTAGCTTTTCAACCAAACGTGATGACCAATTGTGTGAATCAATAATTCTTCTCACACTAGGTTGAATTACTATCGTGATGCTGCCATTAGTAGGGTAAAACTAAGCTATCTCATGATGGTCTAAACCTAGCTCACGTTTCTTTTTAGTGGGTGAACAATCCAACACTTGGTGAATTTTGCTTTACAATGATAGGAAGAGTCGACATCGAAAGATCAAAAAGCAACGTCGTTATGAATGCTGAGCTGCCACAAGCCAGTTATCCCTGTGGTAACTTTTCTTACACTTCTAGCTTCAAATTTTGTAGGTTTAAAGGATCGATAGGCCACGTTTTCATGGTTCATATTTGTACCAAAAATTAAAATCAAATGAGCTTTTACCCTTTTATTCCATACGAGATTTCTTTTCTCGTTGAGCTCATTTTAGGACACCTTTGTTATCTTTTAACAAATGTACCACCCTAGCCAAACTTTCCACCTGATAATGTCTTTCCCCTAAATCGATCGATAGAGGCCAGCCTTGGGTCCAAACCTTCAATTCATGGAATAAGTAAAATAATGTTAAAAGTAGTGGTATTTCAATTTTGCCCGAGGGTCCCACTTATCCTACACCTTTCAAGTCATTTCACAAAGTCAGACTAGAGTCAAGCTTAATAGGGTCTTTTTTTCCTGTTGATTTTGCCAAGCCCATTCTTTTGGATGTGGTTTTGTTGGATAGTAGACAAGGACAATGGGAATCTCATTAATCCATTCATGATCATCACTAATTAGATGACGAGGCATTTGGCTACCTTAAGAGAATCATATTTACTCTCACTATTTACCTACGCTTGGTTAAATTTCTTCACTTTGACATTCAGAGCACTGGGCAAAAATCACATTGTGTGAGCATCCGTAAGGACCATCACAATGCTTTAATTTAATTAAATAGTTAGATTCCCTTTGTTCGTGCCAATTTTGAGTCGACTATTCATCATCCTGGAAAGGCCCCTGAGGGAGCTGTTCCTAGTCCATCCCTCAGTTGGCATGCAATGACTTTATCCGCTGCAGGAGTAGCTTGAGCAGTGCACCGGTAGCCAATAGGTTTGGGACTGGGACCCCTATGCCTAGCCCTCAAAGCCAATCTTTTTCTTAAGTTTACAGATCCATTTTGTCGACTTCTCTTGCCTACATTGTTCCATCGATCAGAGGCTGTTTACCTTGAAGACTTGACATGGTTATAAGTATGATCGGGCACCGACAACACTCAGTCTTTCAGATTTTCAAGGGTTGTTAGGGGTGCACCAGACACCACACCACATGTAGTGCTCTTTTGGTCTCTAGACCCTATTTTTGGTTAAGCCATTTTCAAGGTGGGCTGGTTGTTAAACAGAAATGATAACTCTTCTTAAGGCCCTCGTCGACATCTCTGGACTCCCTCATGTTGTCGTCAGCCATCGCATCCTAGTTCAAAAATTTTAACCCGATTCTCTTTTGAAGCTTATGCTAGACGCGCTGTCGGATGGGCTTCCCTCATCTCTTTGGATCGATTAACCCATGGGTAAGTGCCGTTCAAATGAAACTTTTCCCCTCTTCGACCTTCAAAGTTCTCATTTGAATATTTGCTACTACCACTAAGATTTGTATCGATGGCTACTTCACCCAGATTGGTGCCCTGGGTTTTACGGCGACCGTCATGCCCTCCTACTCATCAGGGTTTGGCCCTTACCTTGATGGTCGGGTATAGGTCGAATGCTTAAGTGCCATCCATTTCAAGGCTAGTTGATTTGGTAGGTGAGTTGTTACACACTCCTTAAAAGATTTCAACTTTCATGACCACCGTCCTGCTGTCTTAATCAACCAACACCCTTTGTGGGTTCTAGGTTAGTGTGTAGTTAGGCACCGTAACCCAACTTTCAGTTCATCATGTATCACCAATTTTGCTTACCAAAAATGGCCCACTTAGAGCTCTTGATTTTATGGCGTGGCTTAACGAAGCAGTCGTGCTGTCCTACCTATTTAAATTTTGAGAATAGGTTAAAGGCATGGCACCTCTGATGCCTCTAATTATTGGCTTTACCCGATAGAACTCGCTAAGGGCTCTAGCTATCCTGAGGGAAACTTCAGAGGGAACCAGCTACTAGACGGTTCGATTAGTCTTTCACTCTTATACCCAAGTCAGATGAACGATTTGCACGTCAGTATCGTTACGAGCTTCCACCAAAGTTTCCTTTAGCTTTGCCCCACTCAGGCATAGTTCACCATCTTTCGGGTCTCGATAAACATGCTCGCACTTAAACCTTTCTCAAAAAATCAAGGTTGATCGGTGGTGCATCTATATGGGATTCTGCCAATAAGCTTTCTTACACTTTACAGGTTTTCTAGCCCATTGACTCATACACATGTCCGACTTCTTAGTTCATTTTTTAAGATAGGTTGGATGAAGAGCCCGTAGGCTGATGTTGGGAGCACGTCGATGCTAGGGCACACTGAGATGATGTGTGCTGCATTCCATGATCATGGTGACGATGTCTCTACAGGTATATCAAAAGCTTAGGCTTGGGCTATCGTCGTGACCCACGTTGATCCATGTGCCAAGTTGATCGGTGGACTGGCTCTCGTTGTTCCACATCTGACAGGGGTGCATCATCGACCCCCATCCGCTTCCCTTCCGACAATTTCAAGCACTCTTTGACTTTTTTTTTAAAGTCCTTTTCATCTTTCCCTTGTAGTATTTGTTTGCTATTGGTTTGTCACCCATATTCAACCTTGGATGAAATTTACTGCCCGATTAGGGCTGTATTCCCAAACAACCTGACTCACGGATAGCGTATTATGGTGTGACAGGGTCCAAGCATAATGGGGCTCTCACCTTTTTCAACATCCCTTTCCAGGGGACTTAGGCCTAGTTCGTCACTGAGGACGCTTCTCCAGACTATAATTCGGACGTCGAGGGCACTTGATTCTCAAGCTGGGCTCTTATCGATTTGTTCGTTGTTACTAAGAGAACCTTAGTAAGTTTTTTTTTCTCTATTTATTGATATGTTTAAACGTAGTGGGTGATCCCACCTGACCTAGGGTCACGACATGAGCATCGATCGAGCAATGCAGGGGGTCCGATGGGGTCAGGGGGACAACGAGCTCACATCACCAGAGACGAGGCACACAAAAAGCTTTAGCACCGACGATCATCATGCTGTTGTTGCTAGAGACTTGTTTTTGATCCAACTATGATCAATCAGATCTTGGGAGGCCATCTTCCACCGCTCCCTGACCCCGAGCTGGAAGAGGGGTGACGATGTAGGACACCCAGGTAGGCGTGCCCTCGACCTAGTGGCTTGGGATGCAACTGGCATTCAAAGACTCAATAGTTCACGAGATTCTATAATTCACACCAAGTATCATATTTTGCTATATTCTTCATCGATGTGAGAGTCGAGATATCCATTGTTAAGAGTCAATTTTATTTTTCATGATGAAAGGAATCGTGAATGGGATGGCGACAGCACGTGCACTCCATTTTTATTTTTGATTTCTTAGCATAATTCACGCTGGGGGTTCGTTATTCAGTCACGAGTGAGACGACGTCGATCGTTTCACCCACTTGAGGGGCTGGACGAAGCGATTGTGGCACCCGTTGAAGGCTAAAAGGGGCTTGAGGCACGGGGGCACCCTCGCCCCTTCAGTGTTTCGTTAATGCATTTTGCAGGTCATTCGTCGAGTGGGTTTTGACAATGATCCTTCTATAGGTTCACTAAAGAAACCTTGTTACGACTTCTCCTTCCTTTAAATTATAAGGTTCAGTGGACTTTTCGCAATGTCGCAGGAAGTGAACTGTCCACATCATCACAATCTGAACACTTTACTGGACCATTCAATCGGTAGGAGCAATGGGCGGTGTGTACAAAGGGTAGGGACATAGTCAATGCGAGCTGATGACTCACGCTTAATAGGAATTCCTTATTGAAGACCAACAATTACAATGATCTATCCCCATCATGATGAAATTTTAAAGACTACCCGAGCTTGTTAGACAAGACTATAGACTCATTGAATACATCAGTGTAGCACGCGTGCAGCTTAGAACATCTAAGGGCATCACGGACCTATTATTGCCTCAAACTTCCTTAGCCTAAGCGCATAGCCCCTCTAAAGCTAGCCATAAGGATCACCTCCACGTAGCTAGTTAGCAGGCTGAGGTCTCGTTCGTTAATGGAATTAACTAGATAAATTGCTCCACTAACTAAGAATGACCACACACTACCACCCATAGAATCAAGAAAGAACTTTCAGTCTATCAATCCTTATCATGTTTGGACCTAGTAAGTTTTCCCATATTGAGTCAAATTAAGCTACAGGCTCCACTCTTGGTGGTGCCCTTTCATCAATTCCTTTAAGTTTTAGCCTTGCAACCATACTCCTAATGGAACCCAAAGACTTTGATTTCTCATAAGGTGCCGGTAGAGTCCTAAAAGTAACGTTCGTCGATCCTTGGTCGACATCATTTATGGTTGAGACTAAGACGATATCTGATCATCTTCTAGCCCCTAACTTTCATTCTTGATTAATGAAAACATCATTGGCAAATGCTTTCGCAGTTGTTCATCTTTCATAAATCTAAGAATTTTACCTCTAACTATGAAATACGAATGTCCCCAACTGTCCTTATTAATCATTACTCCAGTCCTGAAGGCCAACACAATAGGATCGAAATCTTATAATGTTATCCCATACTAATGTATACAAGCATAGGCCTACTTTGAGCACTCTAATTTCTTCAAAGTAATAGTGCTAAAGGAATGACCTGACCAATTAAGGCTAAGAATGCATCATCCACAGTAGGGATGAGTAAATCGATGCTCACCGTGAGACAGACTGGACGACCCAACCCTAGTTCCAACTATGAGCTTTTTAACTGCAACAACTTAAATATATGCTATTGGAGCTAGAATTACCGTAGCTGCTGGCAACGAAGTTGCCTTCCAATAGATCCTCATTAAGGGACTTAGATTGTATTCATTCCAATTACCAGACTCATAGGGCTCGATATTGTTATTTATTGTCACTACCTCCCCGTGTCAGGATTAGGTAATTTACGCACCTGCTGCCTTCCTTGGATGTGGTAGCCGTTTCTCATGCTTCATTTTTGAAATCAAAACTAGTTTTTCGTCACCCATCACCACCATAGTAGGCCATTATCCTACCATCGAAAGTAGATAGGACAAAAATTTGAATGATGCACGCTAACATAAAGGCCGTGCAATTTGTTGAGTTATCATGAATCATTAGAGCAACGGGCATAGCCTACATTGGCCTTTTATCTAATAAATGCATCCCTTTCAAAAGTCAGGGTTTGTTGCACGTATTAGCTCTAGAATTACTACAGTTATCCTAGTAGTAGATACCATCAAATAAACTATAACTAATTTAATGAGCCATTCGCAGCTTCACAGTCTGAATTAGTTCATACTTACACATGCATGGTTTAATATTTTAAACAAGTATATGACTACTGGCAAGATCAACCAGGTAGCATTCCTTCGGGACATTGGCATCGCATAGGCCTTGACACATTGAATGAGTAGATGAGAAAGCCAACACGGAGTGTAAGCATTGTATGTGCTGAGCATATGAAATGCATAGCATTAAATGAATGGAGGTTGAGAGCCCGCACCTGTAGAATGTTTCACATCTAAGAGCATGATTGAACACTGGTGCACCAATATAACCATGAAGGTTTGGATGGTGTAGACACCCAATTTGGTCCAGGCCTGGATCAATTGGGCCTGATCCAAATGGGTAAGTCTGTATTTTTTTTCTTTTTCTCTTCATTTTATTTTTATTTTTTTAATTTATTTTTTATTTTTGTATTTTATATTTTTATTATATTTTATTTTTATTTTTATTATTTTATACATGTATATATATTTTTCTTTTCTTTTATTATTATTATTTTTTATCTTAGATTTATGTATTTATTAATATGTATATATATTTATTTTTTCTTTCTTTTTTTTTTTCCTGTTAATATTTATGTAATTATCTGTTATTTAATTTTAATTTATCTGTTAATTTTTTTGATTTATCTGATTTATTTTCGTTTGATTTTTTCTTTTATTTTTTTTATTTATTTGGCTGGAAAATTGGATTGGGATTCAATCAGAAGAGTCCATGTTGGATTCAATGATTGAATCCCGATCCAAAGAGAAATTGAGATTGATAAAAAACTCCTGATCAATCCCTATAAAAGGGACCCTCTGGAACAGAACAAAGGGCACAGAAAACCAATGAGCAAAAAGCTATTGATTTGAGAGAAAAGAGGCGTATAGAAGAGTATAGAAGGCTAAGAAAAGGTTTAGAAGTGTTCTGGGAGTTAGCAGAAATTTTTTGAAGATTTTTGATGATTTTTTTCTAGGAATTTCTGGAAAATTCCATATTTCGGTTGAATTTTCTAACAAAAGTTGCATTTTTCTATGAAAATTCTAGCCAACTTTGAAGTTTTCGACGAGCTACCCAGTTTTCGGTGAAGGATCCCAGAAATTGACCAACTTTTCGATGAACTTTCGACGAAAAACCAAGATTTCGACGAATTTTTCCAGAATCCGGTGAACATTCAACCGGAGTTCTTCGGCCATTTAAAAAGAAATGAGAGGAAAAAGGAAGAAGAGAGAGATAGGGGAGGAGCTTTCTGTTAAAAAATAGAGGGAAGAGCCTTATATACCCTCCCAAAATGACGTCGTTTTTACCTTAAGTGACCTAGAAGATCCGTGCATTTTGTCGAGATCCGACTCGACCCGAACGTCGACCCGCTTCTTGACTCGCGCTTGTCTCCCCCCTCTGAGCCGATAGCCGAGCCGAGCCAAGGTCCTAAGCCACTTCTTCGAGCTGTTTTCTCTTCCTTGAGCCAAGCTTAGCCGAGCCGTACTACGAGCCGCTTCAGGTTTTTTTTTTTTTTTTTGAATTTTATTTTATTTATTATTTATTAGATTAGGTTTATTTAGTATTCTTTTTACCTTTATTTTATATTTTATATTTTCACTTTTATTTTGTTTTATTATTTTATTTTCTTTAAATAAAAATAAAAAAAAATATTTTTGGGAAAAGTTGAAAGTATCAATTTTCCTTGAAAATCAAAGTTTCAAAAAATATTTTTAGGAAAAAGTTGAAAGTATCAATTTTCTTTGAAAATCAAAGTTTCCAAAAATATTTTTAGGGAAAAATTGAAAGTATCAATTTTCCTTAAAAATAAAATTTCAAAAAAAGGTTTTTGAGGAAAAGTTGAAAGTATCAATTTTCTTTGAAAATCAAAGTTTCCAAAAATATTTTTGAAGAAAAGTTGAAAGTATGAATTTTCCTTGAAAATCAAAATTTCCAAAAAATATATTTTTGGGGAAAAGTTGAAAGTTTCCTTAAAAATAAAATTTCAAAAAAAGGTTTTTTTGAGGAAAAGTTGAAAGTATCAATTTTCCTTGAAAATCAAAGTTTCCAAAAATATTTTTGAGGAAAAGTTGAAAGTATCAATTTTCCTTGAAAATCAAAATTTTGAAAAAAAAATATTTTTGGGGAAAAGTTGAAAGTATCAATTTTCCTTAAAAAATAAATTTTCAAAAAAATCAATTTTTGAGGAAAAGTTGAAAGTATCAATTTTCCTTAAAAAATCAATTTTCAAAAAAATCAATTTTTGAGAAAAAGTTGAAAGTAATTAAAGTTTCAAAAGAATATTTTTAGAGAAAAGTTGAAAGTATCAACTTTCTCTGCACAAGAACAATCATTCTTTTCTTCTTTTTGATTTTGATTTTGATTTTGATTTTGATTTTTCTTTAAATAATCTGACGATGGAGCCTCTGCAAGTGAAACAGCAGTTTTCTCGCATACTCTTGAGGTGAGAAAATTTTCTCAATTTTTTGCTAAAAGTATTAGAGTTAATTGAAAATAATTTTTAATAATTAATTACTTGGTAAAATTTTAAGGCTCATTGGATAACACAAATTTAAGCAGGTACCATCTTTTGATGGATGTTGTGAGGGTGCTATAACCTTTCTCACACATAACCGAACTCTCGAACCCTGTTCTGGTTAGTAGACCTGAACCTATTCTTTTAGGGACCCTTAAACTTAGGTATTCCCTAAAAGGACAGATTTTTTAGGTGGCCAATCGCACATAGATAAAAAAGATTGTGGCGACTCCCTAAAAGTCAATGTCTAGTGATAGATCCCCGGATCTAGACGTTATGACAGCTTGGCGACTCCGCTGGGGACTTTGAGAGTCAGGCCAGCAAATAATTTGTGTTATCCAAAAGCCTAATAAAATTGAACCTGTTTGTATATATGTGTTATTCATGTTTATCTACCTTGTTAATTATGTCATTCATATGCATGTGCATAACATGAGCTCTACACTCGAGCTTCGTCCCTCTAGGAGGGAGTAAAGTACCTATTGCTTTCGTGAGGTCTAATACCTCCGCAGTGGCTAGCAAAATACTCCCGCTCAAATTGAACCTTTTTCGCTTGTAGCCTGTAATGGGTGAGGATTAGGGTGCCTTACTAGTCTGTGATGAACAAGGATGTAAAGAACAATTTGAAGACCTTTAGACTTTGACCCTAAAACCGCATATAGTGAACCTTAAGAGCGCCTAACCTATAGATAGAGCCATCACTCTTCCCTTTTAGAATTGACCAAAAGTATAGGATTTATCCCTTTTACTTTGTGTGATGTTTAAATTTACTTAGTTATTTGTACTTTTTCTGGGTATACTAACCTTTTTCTTATTCTTTTGGTTCATACGCATATCATAAAGTTGCATAAAGAACATTTGCTTGAAAAATGGTTTTCAACAATTTTTTTTCATGGACACCAATAAACACTTAGTTTGTTCTTCATCAGTATTAGCACCCTGTGGGACACCTAATGAAGTAAGGGCCCAATCAAAAAATACTCAACTGAAGATGGGAGATTGCTTGCCAATTGGGTATGATTCTACTCTGTCTCAAAAAACATCTATCCTTTTCAAGCAGAACAATTTAGAGGATCTGGTTAATATTTAGAAGAAGATGAGTCCGTCAAGACAATAGCAGTTTTGTCAGAAACATGGGCATATAGCACACCTTTTAGTAGTGGTTGTCGATGATCAACTAATTAGAGCTGCAGCACAATTCTAGGATCCTACATACAAGTGTTTCATCTTTAATGAAGCTGATATGACTCTCACCATCAAAGAATACTCGATTTTGTTGGGTCTACACCTCAAGACTCCAGACAAGATATATGTAAAAAAACATAAGTTAGG
This sequence comes from Durio zibethinus, assembly GCF_002303985.1. Next base: position 6,648,616 of record NW_019167871.1, on the reverse strand, counting down.
ATATCGTAAAAGTCTAGCTTAACTCATGGGGATAGGTAAGAAAGTTGTGGATTCTCATACAAAGAAGAAATAAGAACAGGTCTGCCTACCTTGAAAGTTCTTTCATGAGTTTCTGATACAGCATGCTAATGAAGAACAGGGGTTAGACATATTTGCCTAGGCTATATACGGACTAGTGATCTTTCCAAAGGTTTTGGGGTATATTAAAATAGCGGTGGTTGATTTCTTCGAGAGTGTGATCAATGGTTGTAATCCTTCAACGATAATATTAGCAGAGACTGTCAGATCTTTGAGTTATTATCGTCGGAATGGAAGGCGCTTCATAGGATGCATACAGTTGTTGTACTTGTGGATGAAAAGCCATTTTGAACAAGGAAATGGTGTTTTCTCGAAGCTTTATATCTGTAATCATTTTTCGATCAAAGAATTCTATGAAAGTGGGTGGTCAAAATGAAAGTCTAAACAAGAATGGATAACTTTCTTACAAAAGTTGGAAAGTGCCAAGGTGAGATGGTTGGCCCCATGGATGAATCGTGAGCCTATGTTGTATCAATGTAGGGATAGTACAGTGGTTCCACTTCTGGGTTTATGGAGAGTGACGAATTATGCACCACTCTTAGTGAGAAGGCAATTTGGGGGAGAACAGTTTATTCCTATGACTTATGGGCTTCATCAGTTAGATTTCTCTTACAGTGAGCCTAAAGCATTTCAAAAGATGAATGAGATGATTAAAGCATGAAAAAATCCCCAAAGAGTGAGTCCTGGACCGTTCACTGAAAAAGTCACCCCAGGGTACTTGGTTTGGAGAACAAAGAGAAGACAAGAAATGGTATTCACTTATAAAATCTCTCAACCACCAACAAAAGAAAAATTTGAAGAGACACCATCAGAGTTAGAGTTGGCAACAAAAGAATTTGAGTTTGAAAAGAGCAAGTTAAAGCAAGAGATTCAGAAGCTTCAAGAAGAAAACGCCCAGTGGAAAGGTAAAGCTGAAAGTTATGAAGTTAAAGTTCACAAGATTGCTAGAGAACGAGATACAACTACTGAAGATCTAGCAAGGTTACACTAGGAGCATAAGAGGCTATGTGTGAGAGAAAGAGCCAAAGAGATAACCATTATCGAGCTGACTGAGGAAAATACAAGATTAAAACAAGAATATGCTGAATTGGAAGAAGAAAGCACCAAAGCACAGGCAAAAATTAACATGCTAAACAGTTATTTGAGCAGGCTAAGTCAAAAATTGGATGAACAAGGATACCACATCGCTGCATTGGTTAGAGAACATAGAGAATTATCATACCAAGTCTGGTGTGGTAAAAGAGAGAATTTAGGAAGGCAGAAATACATTGAGCACTTAACAACTCAAATCCATAAAGGGGTATGTAAGGTAAGAGAAATGGTGGAAGAGGCAGAGGCATTAAGACAAGTGGTGACCCTAGTAGGAGAATATGGACAGCGTCTCTTGAACTTTATAGAAAAAGCCAAGGCCCAATATGAACAGATGAAACAGTTTTATGGCTATAATTCTAGGATGATAAACTCAATGTAGATTAAAGTTTTTTTGGAATAAATGAAATTTTTTAGTTGAATACCATTTCTAAGGCAAATGTTCTTTGCATATATGCATTTTTCATTCATTGCATTTTCATTCATTACACTTAACAAAGTAACCATATGATAATTATGCAAATTTACTAATTCTAAGATATGGTACTCAAGGTTCCAGGATAGCTCCATCTAGCAAGAACCCTACCCATCGATACAACACAAGATCCAGAGCAAGACAAATGGAGCAGAAAAATTCCCATAGATTTGAAAAGATAGAAAAAGCACAGGAGAAGATTGAAAGTGAGCTAAGCAAAATTCTAGAGGCTCTTAATAACATGAATAAAAGAAAAGGAGTTGAAGAAAATACAAGCCAGCAAGTTCCCCCATTACAAGAAGTGGCTGACCCTTTATATCCTTCAGGCTTTGGCCCACCTCAAGCCCAATCTGCTCAAGAGGTCCCGCTACAACACTTTGTATATCCAACATATCCTGGAATGCCATCAGCTTCTAACCCAAGATAGTATAATAGTTATGTAAATCCTCTCTTCACTGAAAAGACAGCAGAACCAATTCCTAATCTAGATGATTTAAAAGAGAAAGAGAAAAAAAAGATAAGAGTGGAAGTTCAGGAAAGCTCCAAGATCAATATGTTAGAGCAAAGACTACGAGCTGTGAAAAGATTTAGCTTTTATGGGTCAGTTGATGCTACTGGGCTCTGTCTAGTCCCTGATGTGGTTATTCCTCATAAGTTCAAAGTACCAAAATTTAAAAAATATAACGGTACAAAGTGCCTCAAAACACATATTACCATGTATTGCAGGAAGATGGCAGCTCATGCTCATGATGAAAAACTCTTGATTCATGTTTTTCAGGATAGTCTTACTGGTTTTGCGACCAAATAGTATGTTCAGCTGGACAGAACTTGCATTCTCTCTTGGAGCGATATGGCACATGACTTCATCGGTTAATATCGACATATCATCGATTTAGCCCCTGATCGTTTGTCTTTACAGAATCTGGAGAAAAAGGCAAATGAGTCTTTTAAAGAGTATGCCTAGAGTGGAGGATGTTGCTTCTCAGGTACAACCTTTTTTGACGAGAAAAAAACTACAGTGCTGTTTGTTAGCACTTTAAAACCTCCCTATTATGAAAAGATGATAGATAATGTAACGAAAAATTTTACTGATATAGTAATCTCGAGAGAAATCATTGAGAGTGCCATCAAGAATGGCAAGCTAGAAGGAAATGAAGCATCTAGCAAAAGAGTCCCGAAGAAAAAAAAATTGATGCTCAAGCTGTGAGCTTTAATAGACAAGAACTTAGAGGTTATTCATCCTACCTACCACCAGAATATCTGTCATATCACCCCATTGTAAATAACACTTCCTTTCACCCATACCAACCATTTACACAACCATTATACCCCTAAACATATCAAACCCCTCATAGACCCCAAAATACCATGTACAGTTCTAACATTCAACCTACCCCAAGACCCCAAAATCACTCAACTAACCCCATTGGTGGCTCGCGGGAGCAACAAACCACTCGTGAGAAACTTGTTTTTGACCCAATTCCAATGACTTATACGAAATTATATAAGGAGCTCTACAACAGTCATTTGATTGCTCCAAGTAAATTGGACCTCAAGCCACCTTACCCCAAGTGGTATGATCCCACCGCCTACTGTGACTACCATTATGGGATTGTTGGTCACTCTACCAAAAATTGCATTACCCTAAAGCACAAAGTGCAACAGTTGATCAAGGATGGGCTGATTTGCTTTGATACTGGAGGGATGACTGTGCCGAATGTTAGTGGCAATCTTTTATCGAATCATAATGTGAATGCTATAGGTGAAGAACATGAGCATGGAAGAAAAAAGTGGTAGATATTAAGATACCTCTCAACCAACTATTCGATGTTTTAAGAAAAACAGATATACAACTGGTAAGTCCACACAGCTATTATGGAGTATATATAGTTGGTACTAGTTGTAAGTATCATAATGGGGCAATGGGCCATTCCATTGAGACTTGTGAGCAGTTTCACTGAGGTGCAAAAACTCTTGGATTTATATAAGATGGAGGTCTATGAAGAAAAAGAAGACTTGAAGAATGTTGAGGTGCACATGACTGATAGGCCTGTAAAGCTGTTTCCAAAACTAGTGACAATTCAGTGTGGGAACAAACCAAAGTCAATCATAGACAAACTCCTCCCCTGCTGATAACTTTTAAAGTCTCGACTCTTTTTCTATACAAAGATGATAAAGCTGTACCCTAGAGATATGGCTGTGACACTGTAGTTCAGGGATAGAAAGAAGAGGTCTCCAAAGCGATGCTTCTAATATTACTGGTATAAGAGGCATTACTCGAAGTGGAAGATGTTACACTCCAGAAATGCTAGAGAAAGTAGAAGAGAAAAGGCTAAAGAAAGAGAGAGACGAAATAATCCTGAAACAGAACTGAAAAAGATTAATCGAAGCTAGAATCAGAAAGAGAGGTTTGTGAATTCCTGAAGCTGGTAAAACATAGTGAGTATTCAGTTATGGAACAGTTGAATAAAATGCCAGCTCAAATCTCATTATTATCACTGTTTCTGAACTTAGAGCCACACCGAAATGCCCTTGCTAAAGTGTTGAATCAGGCATACGTGGCATATAACGTATCTGTTGAATATGTGAACCACCTGGCTAGAAATCTAGTCATGCCAAATCACATTTCATTCAGTGATGATGAGATTCCTTTGGAGGGAAAAGGAAATGCCAAGGCTCTGTATATCACAGTCAAATGCAAGAGCCATATTATAGCTAAGGTCTTTATCGATAATGGTTCTGCTATCAATGTCATGCCTATGTCAACTTTGGTAAGGCTACCCATTGATTACTTACACGAAGGACAGTCAGATGATTGTGAGAGCCTTTAATGGGATCAAAAGGAAGTCCTGAGGGATATTGAGATGCCCTTACAAATTGGGCCATGCACCTTTAATGTAAAATTTCAAGTGATGGATATTTTCCATCTTACAGCTGTCTGTTAGGAAGGCCATGGATTCACATGACAGGAGCTGTGCCCTCTACTTTGCATCACAAGATCAAGTTCAATGTGGAAGGTCAATTAGTAGTGGTAGTTGGGGAAAAAGATATGCTAGTAACCCAACCATTGAACACTCCATATGTAGAGGCTATCGAACAAGCATTGGAATGCTCCTATCATCTTTTGAATTGGTCAATTCTGTAGGAGAAGGATTTCAAAATCAAATTTTTTCAAAGATAGTGGTAAGCCAAGTCATCAATAAGGGCTGGTATCCAGGACTTGGGCTAGGCAAAAATTTACAGAGAATTAAAAACCTCCGATAATAATAGACAATAGTGATAGGGTAGGCCTAGACTATGAGATGGCAGAGTGGGAAGTCAAAAGAAGGCCATCAAGAAAGACAGCAAGACTGATGTTTATCCCATAAATGTATGAAACCTTCAGGCTTGGAGGATTCATGTACCCAGATACAAGAAAAAGTGTGGAAAATGATTTTGCCTAGTTAACCATTAATGTTGTTGAAGATGAAGTGGGGATTAATCAAGAGGAGTGGGTTCGCCTTTGTCCACCAAATTTTGAGCTCAATAATTGAAGTGCCATCGATATGCTTTTGACTTTTGATTTTGATGAATGTAATTGTAACATCTCAATAGCTATTGCCCAAGGCATTGGGGTGATCTTTTTATTTAGGCCATTCATCATTTATTATTTTTAATAAAAATTAGGAAGGATGTATTTTCATTCATTTCTTCTTGTGTCTTCATTATTTCCATCTTTCCAAGCACATTTTGCCAACATATCCCATTTCATTCAATTGCAGGTCTTTAAATGAACATGAAGATAATCATGATAACAATCAAGAGGTTAGCTTTGAGAATTCAATTAACACTGATGAACTTGACAATGAAGAAAATTCTAAAGAATACGTTATGCCTCCGGACCTAATGAGGATGATTGAACAAGAAAATAACTGATGGAACAAGAAAATAAGCCAATTGAGCCTCATCAAGAGGTAGTGGACTTAGTGAATCTGAGAGATGAAGAGAATAAGAAAGAGGTCAGAATGGGCACTTCACTTTCATTAGGAGATGGCAACGATTGGCAGACCTTCTTCGAGAATTTGTAGATATATTTGTTGGTCTTACTAGGATATGCCAGGGTTAAGCATAGAGATAGTGGAGCATAGATTGCCCCTAAAGCCAGACTGTAAGCCAGTTCAAGCAATAAAAAATGATAAAAGGGTCATCCGAAGGTTGGCTATAAACTTTTTCCTGGATGGGGATGTCCCGTACAAAAGAAGTAGGGATTAAATATTATTGAGATGCGTAAATAAGACTGAAGCGAAAAAAATCATTGAAGAGGTGCATGATGGAATATGTGAGGCACATACTAATGGACATATGATGGCAAGACAGATCATGAGAGCAGGATATTACTAGTTGATGATGAAGAATGATTGCATTGATTATGCTCGTAAGTGCCATAAATGCCAAATATATGCTGATAAGATCCATGCTTCATCATCTGCTTTACATGTTATGGCACCACCATGGCCATTCTCAATGTGAGGCATGGATGTCATTGGTCCAATCACCCCAAAGCTTCTAACGGGCACAGATTCATTTTTGTAATGATAGATTACTTCACAAAATGAGTAGAGGCAGCATCATATGCAAGTGTGACACGCTCTGTGGTTTGTAAGTTCATAAAAAAAGAGATCTGTAGATATGAACTTTCGAAGAAAATTATTTCAGATAATGCCAAGAATCTAAATAGTAAGATGATGCAAGAAGTATGTACTCAATATAAGATCAAGCATCATAACTCGACACCATACCGTCTGAAGATGAATGGGGCAGTTGAGGCAGCCAATAAGAACATAAAGAGGATTACATGCATTACATAAAGACTGAGACTTACAAATATTGGCATGTGAAGTTGCCATTTGCATTGCATGCATATCGAACGTTAGTTCACACCTTTACTAGGGCGACCCCATTTTCTTTAGTTTATGGATGGAAGCTGTACTACCAGTAGAAGTAAAGATCTCCTCTTTGAGAGTTTTAAAAAAAGTTAAGTTAGAAGAAGTCGAATGGATTCAAGAATGTTATGAGCAATTAAATTTCATAGAAGAAAAGAGATTGACTGCACTGTGCCATGGTCAGCTGTATTAAAGAAGAATGATGAGGGCTCATGATAAGAAAATTCAGCCCTGTTACTTTCGAGAAGGAGAGTTGGTCTTGAAAAGAATTCTCTCAATCCAACACGATAGTAAAAAAAATGGACTCCGAATTGGGAAGGACCATATGTGGTGAGATGGGCTCTTTCGGGTGGAGCACTGATACTGACTGAGATGGATGGAAATGATTTATCCCATCTTATAAATTTTGATGCTGTGAAGAAATACTATGCTTAAAAAAATGAAAAAATAAAAATTAAAAAAAATAAAAAAAATGATGAAAGAAATGAAAAAATGAAAAAATGAAAAAAGAAAAAGTGAAAAAGGAAGACTCAAAGCGAAAACCCTAAAAGGGCGGTTTGAGTCATAGGGGGTTTGTCTAAGTTAAAAACCTGAAAAGGCAGCTTAGATAAGGAGAATACAGCATTGAATTTAAAAGTCCTCTGATATGGGGGCTAGCAAATTTGAAAGAGTTTCAAGTTGTTAAATACATCAGAGGGTTGAGTTTTCAAAAAAAACTTTGAGATGTGTTACCATGATTATCTGATTGTTCATTTTGGGCTTTGTCCCCACACCTATCCTTGTAATTCTTTCTTGGCCAAAGTTTGCCAACATTTTGCTAATAAGAGACATTCTATTTCATTCTTTGTGTCTTTTTCTTATGACTGTTTCTCAACATTCAGATTTTTTTCTTCTTAATACCCCACCATTGAAGAAATGTGCAAATGCATTCTTACTTTTTGAGTTTGAAATAATGATAGATGAATGAATAACAACATGAAAGATTTTTACATTACATTGAATAAGTCAAAAGTGAAAAAGGCAGAATCGAGATGTTCAGCTCCTGATTAGGACATTGAATCTGGGAAGAGATTTTTTACATAAAGAATGTGAGTGGAAGAGACAATTAAGAGCTACATTGGTTTGATCTTAGAAGAGTAGTGTAATTAGATCTCTGAAGAATCAAAAGGTTTGATGCCCAAAAAAAAGCTTGAGAAACTTGAGTACCATACATTGAATAGGAATTAATTGGCCAACATTTGCATAGCATGCATTGAAATTCATATGCATTGCATAGCATACATTACTTTCAGGAAAGTATAGTGTATAAAATTCAAGAAGTAGGGTGTTTCAACATCCCACATAGAGAAGACAGATATGAAGATATTTTACAAATTTGAGAAGAAACTTGTCAGGTAAGTTCCTAATCCTTGAAATAGGATGTTCTTTTAGTATCAGGGTTGATTTATAAGACCTTTGGGCATAATCTCCTGAAATTCTTTCAAACACAACTTTCAACTCCTTTGGACATGATTGTCAAAGAGCAATTTACTTTTTCAAAGTCGCGGTGCCTCTGTTTAGAGGAGCAATTTACTTTTCAAAGTCGTGGTGCCTCTGTTTAGAAGAGCAATTTAATTTTCAAAGTCGTGGTGCCTCTATTTAGAGGAGCAATTTACTTTTCAAAGTCGTGGTGCCTCTATGTAGAGGAGCAATTTGTGCCTCTGTTTAGAGGAGCAATTTATTTTTTCAAAGTCATTGAGCCTCTGTTTAGAGGAGCAATTTATTTTTCCAAAGTCGTTGAGCCTCTGATTAAAGGAGCCATTTTTGTTTCTCAAAGTCGTTGAGCCTCTGTTTAGAGGAGCTTTGATCAAAAACAAAAAAAGAACAAAAAAAAAAAGTAAGAAGGTCGAGTTGAGATTTGATTGGGTGTCTACGTCTTTGCGTAATTTTTGTTGTACAGAAAATATGTAAAGAGGGGCAGCTGTAGACACCCAATTTGGTCCAGGCCCAGATCAATTGGGCCTGATCCAAATGGGTAAGTCTGTATTTTTTTTTTCTCTTCATTTTATTTTTATTTTTTTAATTTATTTTTTTTTGTATTTTACATTTTTATTTTATTTTTATTATTATTATTTTATATATGTATATATATATTTTTCTTTTCTTTTATTATTATTATTTTTTATCTTAGTTTATGTATTTATTAATATGTATATATCTTTATTATTATTTTTTTCTTCTTCTTTTTTTTCCTATTAATATTTATGTAATTATCTGTTATTTAATTTTAATTTATCTGTTAATTTTTTTGATTTATCTGATTTATTTTCGTTTGATTTTTTCTTTTATTTTTTTTATTTATCTGGCTGGAAATTGGATTGGGATTCAATCAGAAGAGTCCATGTTGGATTCAATGATTGAATCTCAATCCAAAGAGAAATTGGATTGATAAAAAACTCCTGATCAATCCCTATAAAAGGGACCCTCTGGAACAGAACAAAGGGCACAGAAAACCAGTGAGCAAAAAGCTACTGATTTGAGAGAAAAGAGGTGTATAGAAGAGTATAGAAGGCTAAGAAAAGGTTTAGAAGTGTTTTGGGAGTTAGCATAAATTTTTTGAAGATTTTTGGTGATTTTTTTCTAGGAATTTCTAGAAAATTCCAGATTTCGATTGAATTTTTCGACGAAAGTTGCATTTTTTGATGAAAATTCTGATCAACTTTGAAGTTTTCGGTGAGCTGCTCAGTTTCTGGTGAAGGATCCCAGAAACCGACCAACTTTTCGATGAACTTCCGACGAAAAACCCAGATTTCGGTGAATTTTTCTAGAATCTGGTGAACATTCAATTGGAGTTTTTTGGTCGTTTAGAGAGAAACGAGAGGAAAAAAGAAGAAGAGAGAGAGAGGGGGGAAGAGCTTTCTGCTGAAAAATAGAGGGAAGAGCCTTATATACCCTCCCAAAACGACGTCGTTTTTGCCTTAAGTAACCCAGAGGATCTGCACGTTTTGCCAAGATCCGACCCGACCCGAGCGTCGACCTGCTTCCTAACCCGCGCGTGTCTCCCCCTTCCAAGTCGATAGCCGAGCCAAGCCAAGGTCCTAAGCCGCTTCTCCAAGCCGTTTTCTTTTCCTTGAGTCGAGCCGTACTTCGAGCCGCTCCAGGTTTTTTTTTTTGAATTTTTTTATTTTATTTATTATTTATTATTTATTTTTTTATTTATTAGATTAGGTTTATTTAGTATTCTTTTTACCTTTATTTTATTTTTTTATTTTTGTTTTACTTTTCTTTATTTTATTTTTTTATTTTCACTTTTATTTTGTTTTATTATTTTATTTTCTTTAAATAAAAATAAAAAAAATATTTTTGGGGAAAAAGTTGAAAGTATCAATTTTTCTTAAAAATAAAATTTCAAAAAAAAAAGGTTTTTGAGGAAAAGTTGAAAGTATCAATTTTCATTGAAAATCAAAGTCCAAAAAATATTTTTGGGGAAAAGTTGAAAATATCAATTTTCCTTAAAAATAAAATTTCAAAAAAAAAAAAAGGGTTTTTGAGGAAAAGTTGAAAGGATCAATTTTCCTTGAAAATCAAAGTTTCCAAAAATATTTTTGAAGACAAGTTGAAGTATCAATTTTCCTTGAAAATCAAAATTTCCAAAAAAAATATTTTTGGGGAAAAGTTGAAAGTATCAATTTTCCTTAAAAATAAAATTTCAAAAAAAGGTTTTTTTGAGGAAAAGTTGAAAGTATCAATTTTCCCTGAAAATCAAAATTTCCAAAACAAAATATTTTTGGGGAAAAGTTGAATCCTTAAAAAATCATTTTTCAAAAAAATCAATTTTTAAGGAAAAGTTGAAAGTATCAATTTTCCTTTAAATTAAAGTTTCAAAAGAATATTTTTAGGGAAAAGTTAAAAGTATCAATTTTCTCTGCACAAGAACAATCATTCTTTTCTTCCTTTTTATTTTGATTTTGATTTTTCTTTAAATAATCCGATGATGGAGCCTCTGCAAGTGAAACAATAGTTTTCTTGCATACTCTTGAGGTGAGGGAATTTTCTTAATTTTTTGTTAAAAGTATTAGAGTTAATTGAGAATAATTTTCAATAATTAATTACTTGGTAAAATTTTAAGGCTCATTGGATAACACAAATTTAAGCTGGTACCATCTTTTGATGGACGTTATGAGGGTGCTATGACCTTTCTCACATGTAACCGAACTCCCGAACCCTGTTTTGGTTAGTAGACCTGAACCTATTCTTTTAGGGACCCTTAAACTTAGGTATTCCCTAAAAGGATAGATTCTTTAGGTGGCCAATCACACCTAGATAAAAAAGATTGGTGGCGACTCCCTAAAAGTCAATGTCTAGCGATAGATCCCCGGATCTAGACGTTATGACAAATGGCACACTTGGGACACGAGGCACGATTAAGGTTCGACCCATAGCCTCTAAAGACACGAGATGGACGAGGGATGGCACGACATCCAGTTTCCATCGATTTATGTATGTAGCACAGGATCCCGATTACGGCCCTAGGGTACGACGATCGCATGAAAGAAGATTGAAGAAGATGATGGGTCAATAGTTCAATGCATCGAGCATAGAGCTTGTCAACATGCACAAGCATAGCATGTCGACATGTATAACCATAGCACCATTCATATGTCTATTGCGTACAAGTGGCGGCATCCACGTACGTCGATCTATAACCCACCCGATTGATTACTCTATGAGTGAGTAGAGGAAATGATGTACAAGGCTACGTGACATCCACTTGGCATAAGAAAAACACAAGGGCCATGAGACTGCCTTGCCATCCGATAGGCAACAATGGTGTGACACCACCAATGCTTGGTCTAGCTGGGACTGCACATGCAAGCACCGTTGTCACCACCCCAGCGGGATGTTGCCCAATTTAGAGACTTGTTCCTGGGGTCTTGGGCAGCATCGACTGCATGCTCAGCCTCATTAAGGCCAAGGCATTTTTAGGGTCAATGAGAAAAGACCATGAGATCGTCAAATATCGAGGGACTTGGCCAGGCCAAGCCCGTAATCATAGCTTCTGCTTACACCACCCTAAGGAGCTGTTGCCTGATTTAGGGACTTGGTCTAGGGTCTAGGGTAGCATTAGTCATGGGCATGGGCTTAAAATTGACTTCCCTTTTCTGTATACATGCCAACCGATCAAGGCCAAGGGTGCCTGTAGGTTACCAGAATGACCAATCACTAGACAAAATGGCTGGAAGGCATGCATGGCCTGTATTTTACTCTGGGGACGTTACCAGGGATGTACGCAATGATAAGCCCATCATGCACACCTACTCTTTCGGTGGGAGAAAGAAGGGGTGTCAGACTACCACCCTTTAAAAAGTATTAGAGATTTTACATATATGCTACCAGTAGACGTTAAAGTGTCTGAAATATCGACACTTTTTTCTATCAAGCATATCCAACATTGAGGCCCTGTATGTGTGCCAATGGTGTTCAAGGTAATTGTTCGCACCAAGGGCCATCTTCTACCGATGTTGATCGAGGCATGGTGCATGCTGATGGCAGTCAAGGTAAGTGCATGTGCCAAGGACTAGTTTATACCGATAGTGGTTGAGACGTGTGCCTACACCAAGGGCCAAGATGTGCAAATGGTGGTTGAGGCAAGTGCCTTCACCAAAGGCCGATGGTGGTCGAGGAATATGAATGCATCAAAGGCTAACATGTGTCGATGGTGGTCGAGGCAAGTGCCCATGCCAAGAGTCAGCTTATGCCGATGGTGGTCGAGGTATGTGCCCGCACCAAGGGCTAGCATGTGCTGAGGGTGGTCGAGGCAAGTGCTCGAGCCAAGGGTGGTCGAGACATGTGCTTTCACCAAAGGCCAGCATGAGCCGATGGTAATCGAGGCAAGTGCTTATGTCATGGGCTCTAACCTTAGACTCAAAATCCGTGCGACCTTAGGCTTAGAATCACCTCGTTATAGCCTAAGTCAGCATAAAACACTAGCGTACGGGCACTAGAACAATGGGAAGGGCTGAATGCACAAGTTTGAGAGAAATAAAAAAATAAGATAGCTTGTTGGAATATACTTTGTATTCATTTAAACAGAAGTGTATGATGGTGTACAAATGAGGGTGGAGTAGCCCTCTATATATAGTTGAGGCTCCCAGCTACACTTATGGCTAAATCCCTAGAATCAAGGCTAAAATCAAGGAATTACAAAGATTACAATCAATCAGAATTCTATCTCCTGATTCTAAGGGTCAACTAGATCTGTAAGAAGCTCTTGTTGATCATGTGATCTTTCAAAAGATACCCTTACGTATCACCCATCTTGGGCCCTGCTAGATGTGGTGCGGGCATCATGCAGGCCAGACCTTGGCCTTGCAGGGTGGCCTGTAGGTTGTGCGGCCATTTTGGCCTTGCCTCTAAGGCCTTACGCGCTAACTCCCGCCAGTGCACCTGGTGCTCGAGCCTCAACCTTAGGTGCACGTGCTGGTGCACGTGCTGGTGCACCTGATGTGCATGGTGCACCCACCCAGGGTGTGACATTCTCCACCACCTAATTGCCCAATGCCCTCATTGTGTCTTCTACATAGTACTACTTGATATGGTCCCTAATTTGCCATAAGTCTTTTGCTAGTTCCCAGCTCACCTCACGTCTGAAAGTCCCTTTCAGTGCACCAAGTACTCTTGTCTTGGTTGGTAGTTTTTTCATCTCACCTCTCAATCAGCTATGATGCTGTGGACCTCCTTCTGATATGAGGCCCTTGCTCCCAATGGCACACGCTTTGACTTTGCCCATCCTGGATCTCTCTCATCCTCATGGAACAGCTTGAGCATGCTTACATAGAATACTGGGTGTACTCTCAGTTTGGGTGGCATATCCAGCTTGTAGGCAACCTTGCCTACCATTTTGACTACTCAGAAAGGTCCCTCATACCTCTAGACTAGGCCTTTGTGCAGCCTTCTATGGTGCACAATCACCAACACCAAGTCTTCAATGTGAAGCTGTACGTCCTGCCTATTCTGGTCTACCCACTTCTTTGACCTCTTTGCTGCCTTGTGTAGACAGACTCTGGCCAAGTCAGTTTACTCCTACCAAGCCTTGGCAAACTTGTATGCTGTTAGATTCGACCCTATATAACCTATAGCAATAGAACTAGGTGTTAGTGGTTGTTGACCTATCATAACCTGAAATGGGCTCTAGTTTGTGGTCTCGCTCCTTTGCAAGTTGTAGGAAAAGTATGCAATATCCAGCAGCTTTGGCCAATCCTTTTGTGTGGCACTCACATAGTGCTTGAGGTAGACCTTCAATAATCCATTCACACGTTCAATCTGCCCATCGGTCTATGGATGCATACTGGTGGAAAAGTTCAAGTTTGACCCTAACAGCTTGAACAACTTAGTCCATAACCTACCTATGAAATGCTCGTCCAGATCACTAATAATGGTTCTCGGCACTCCTCAGTACTTAACCATGTTTTTTAGGAACAATCAAGCTACCTCTTCGATTGGGCACTCTTTGGTTGCTGGAATGAAGATTCCATACTTGGAAAACCTATCCACCACTACCATGATACTTCCAAACCCCTTTGCCTTAGGTAGACCGACTATAAAGTCCAGAAAAACACGTTCCCATGGTCGTTCTGGCACTGGCAATGGCTCTAAGATACCGCCTAGTTTCTTAAGCTCCATCTTGTCCTGTTGGCATGCAAGACAAGCCTTCACATAGGCTTTTACATTGTCCTTCATGTGTGGCCAGAAATACCGATCCTCTAGTAGTGCCAAGGTGTGGCTCACTCCTAGGTGTCCAGCCCACCTTAAATCATGCACTATTACAAAACTTCCTTATGGAGCTTTCCATTGCGCAGCACAAATAGTTTACTACCCCTGGTGTACAACAAACCATCCTACACCCAAAACCACCTAGTCTTACCTTACTGGGAATACTCCGTAAGAGCCTTGGTTGTAAGATCATACGCAAGTCCCTCATTGATGTGTGGCATCAGTGACCCCTCTGGTTAGCTAATGGCAGTAAGGGTAGCCTTCTTGCTCAGTGTTTCTACCATCAGGTTCATCCGCCATGGCTTGTACTTATCTGGAAATCAAATTTTGTAAGAAAATCTTCCCATCTCACCTACTTCAGGGATAACTTCTTTTGCATCTGAAAGTAGCTGGCCACCACATTGTCCATCTTAACCACGAACCTCGACCCTAATAGGTAATGGTGCCAAGTGCATAAGCAGTGCACCACTGTAGTCATCTCTTTCTCTTGGACTATGTACTTACGTTCAGTCTCATTCAGCTTTCTACTCTTGAATGCGATTGGATGTCCCTCCTACATCAACAGGCCCTCTATGGCAAAGTCTGATGCCTCTGTATTCACCTCATATGGCTTGGCATGGTCTGGTAAGGCCAAGACTAACTCTTCGATCACAGCCTACTTCAACCTATCAAAGGCTTCCTGGTACCTTATGTTCCACTCTCATGCTTTCTTTTTCTTGAGCAAGTCAGTTAATGGCATGGCTATTGCTGAGTGACCTTTGGTGAAGTGTCTGTAGTAGTTGACCAGCCCAAGGAATGACCTCAACTCAGTGACCTTGGCTGGTGGTTCCCATTCCAGGATGGCATGCACCTTGCATTCATCCAAGCGTATCCTGCCACCTCTCACTAAATGGCATAGGAATAGGATCTCTTGTTAGGCAAATGAGCACTTCTCTCTTTTGACAAATAGCTTGTGTACTGTAACACCTCGAACACCTATCTCAAGTGGTTTACATACTCTCCCAAAGTCTAGCTATAGATCACATTGTCATCCAAATAAACCACAACAAATCGATCAAGAAATGATTGAAGTACCTTATTCATAAGGGTGCAAAATATTGTTAGGACATTTTATAAGTCCGAATGGCATGACCAAGAACTCCTACGAACCATATCAAGTGACACATGCTATCTTGGGCTCATCTCTCTATGTGATCTTGACTTGGTAGTAGCTCGACCTCAAATCCAGCTTGGTGAACAACCTTGCGCTCCTAAGCTGGTCGAACAAGTCTGTAATGAGTGGGATAGGATACTTGTTCTTGATGGCCAGCTTGTTCAAAGCTCGATAGTCTATGCACAGCTGCAATAACCCATCATGCTTGCATTAGAATAGATCGGTGCACTATATAGTGCATTAGATGGCCTGATGAAGCCAACATCAACTAACTCTTTGAATTGCTTCCTTAACTCCTCCAACTCTAATAGGGACATTCGATAAGAGGCTTTAGATGGTGGCTTGGCCTCAAACACCAGCTCGATCTTATGGTCCACCTCTCTCTTAGGTGGTAGCTGGCTAGGTAGCTTTACAGACATCACATCATTAAAAGTCTTCAGTACGTTTAGCACCTCCAAGGGTGACCGATCTCCTTCTCCTTTGGCTTATCATACTTTAGGACTACCAAAAAGATATCTTCTTCTCTGCTTACTACCTTGGCAAATTGGATGGCTGACACCACCCGCGACCCAACTCTAGACACTCTCCTCAATGGTACTAAGCATTGGCACCGTGCATCTAATATGCAAATGCAATTGGCAAAAGGCATAAGGAGGGCATTAATTTGAACAAGGAAATCCAACCCAATCACAAACTCATAGTCGTCAAAGGGGTATTACCTTTATGGTCTCCTTGCCTTTGTAGTTTCCAAGATGCAACTCCACTCCACGTGCTATTCTAATGGCTGAAACCTCCTTGGAGTTGAACGTTTTAATGGTACTAGTCCTTTTTTGCACCTTTAGTCCAAGCTTCTAGGCTCCATCACCTGAAATAAAAAGATGTAAGGCATCTGTGTCCATTAGTGTGCTCACTTTTTGACCTGCAACCATCAGATTCACAAACATCAAGCCCTTTAGCTTGCAGCTCCCTTTACTTTGAGTAGCATTGAGCACCAATGATCCAAGCTTTGCTACCCTTATCTCTTTGTCTACAGCAGCTAGCTTGCACTTTTGTGGGCAATTACGTGCTATGTGGCTCCCTTCACATAGGTAGCATGCTAGTGGCTCTCGATCTCCATTTGCTTTCCACTTACCTGTTAGTGCCATCCTCTCGCCATCTTTGGTTGAACGGTCTTAGTCCCTATCCTTGGACTCCTCATCACGGTCTTTCTTCTTGGACTGCTTCTTTCAATCCCTCGCATTCTTACCCTTACCCTTGGGCTTGGAAGACTCAAACTTGTTTAAAGGCTTGAACTCTATCAAAGACTCAGTAGTTGTCATGGCTTTATCCAAGTCATGAACTCCCTTCTGTTGTAGCTCATGCTTCACCCACGGCTTTAGCCCATCCATGAAAGAAAATAAAACATCCTTCTTACCTAGATCTGAGATCTATATCATCAGTTCAGAGAATCTCTGGACATATTCCCTTATGCCCCCTTACTAGCTCAACCTACATAACTTTACCCGTGCCTCATCATCGGCATACTCCAAGTAAAACTGCTCCTTGAACTCTTTTTAGAACTTTGCCCAGGTTTTAATCTTGACACTCCCATACCTAACATCATCACACTTGTACCTCCACCACAATAAGGCTACATCAGTGAGATACATAGTAGCGGTGCTTACCTTTATTACCTCGTCTTGCATGCCTATGGCCTGGAAATACTGCTCCATACTCCATAGGTAGTTGTCTACTTCCTTGGCCATTCTAGTTTCCTTAAACTCTTTAGGCTTGGAGACATCCATCCTAGACTTAGACACTCTAGTAAACATGCCATTCCCAATGGTAGTCTTACTAGCAATAAGCTTGCTGGTGAGCCCCTCTATCCTCTTGCTCATGGCCTCCATGCCATCACGAATTGTCTCCACCATAGCCTCCAAGGTCTCATTCTTTTGGGTGATCACGTCCATGCCTTTGTTGAAAGTAGCTTGCAACTCGTCATTGAGATCCTATTTTATGGAGTCTAGCACTTCAATGTGAGTCTCGACATCCTCAAGCTTCTCTTCATGTCACCTATCCTCACCTCCACCTTGGCCAACCTAACGTCCATGGTAGACTAGATGTCTCTCGAGTTGGCCTTCTTGCCTCTTTCATGCCCCTGCTCTTAGGCCTTTAGTTGTTGGCTAGCAAGTCACTTTGGGATGCCATCTTCTCGACTATGATCTAACTTGAACAACACAAACACGTAGAATCAAACTTGCTCTGATACCAACTGTCACGGGCTCCGATGTTATACTCAAAATTCGTGCGGCCTTAAGCTTTGAATCACCTCCTTATAGCCTAAGTCAGCCTAAAACACCAGCATGCAGGCACTAGAACAATGGGAAGGGCTGAATGCACAAGTTTGAGAGAAAAAGAAAACAAGATAGCTTGCTGGAATATGCTTTGTATTCACTAAAACAGAAATGTATGATGGTGTACAAATGAGGGTGTACCAACCCTCTATTTATAGTTGAGGCTCTCAGCTACACTTATGGCTAAATCCTTTAAATCAAGGCTAAAATCAAGGAATTACAAAGATTACAATCAATCAAAATTTATCTCCTGATTTTAAGGGTCAATCAGATCTGCCAGAAGCTCCTGTTGATCTTGTGATCTTTTAAAAGATCCCCTTACGTATCTCCCATCTTGGGCCCGACTATATGTAGTGTGGGCATTATGCATGCCAGACCTTGGCCTTACGGGGTGGCCTGTAAGTTGTGCAGGCATTCTGGCATTGGCTTCAAGACCTTACACGCTAACTCCTACCAGTGCACCTACAGCACGGGCCTCAACTTCAGGTGCACGTGCTGGTGCACCTGATGTGCCTGGTGCACCCGCCTAGGGCGTGACACCTGCACCAAGGGCCCGTATGTGCTAATGGTGGTCGAGGCATGTGCTCGCACCAAAGGCTAGCACTTGCCAATGGTGGTTGAGGCAAGTGCCTGCACTAAGGGTTGGCTTGTGCCGATGGTGGTCGAGTTATGTACCCACACTAGGAGCCAAGATGTGCCAATGGTGTTTAAGGTAAGTGCTCGCACCAGGGGCCAATTTGTGCTGATAATGGTCGAGACATGTGTTTGTGTCACGGGCTTCGACCTTAGACTCAGAATCTATGCGGCCTTAGGCTTGGAATCGCCTCTTTGTAGCCTAAGTCAACCTAAAATACCAGTGTGTAGGCACTAGAACAATAGGAAGGGTTGAATGCACAAGTTTGAGAGAAATAAGAAAACAAGATAGATTACTGGAATATGCTTTGTATTCACTAAAACAGAAGTGTATGATGGTGTACAAATGAAGGTGAAACAACCCTCTATTTATAGTTGAGGCTCCTAGTTACACTTATGGCTAAATCTCTAGGATCAAGGTTAAAATCAAGGAATTACAAAGATTAAAATCAATCAAGATTCTATCTTCTGATTCTAAGGGTCAACCAGATCTGCCAGCAGGCTCTTGCTAATCCTGTGATCTTCTAGAAGATCACCTTGCGTATCTCCCATCTTGGGCTCTGTTGGATATGGTGCAGGCATCATGCAGGCCAGACCTTGGCCTTACGGGCTAGCCTACAAGTTGTGCGAGCATTCTAGCCTTGCCTTTAAGGCCTTGGGCACTAACTCCCACTAGTGCGCTTAGTGCGTGGGCTTTAACCTCAGGTGAGCATGGTGGTGTGCCTGATGTACCTAGAGTGCCTGCCCAAGGCATGACATGCTCCCCCACCTGATTGCCCAATGTCCTCATTGCATCCTCTACATGGTACTACCTGATCTGGTCCTCAAACTGCCATAAGTCATCTGCTAGTTTCCAGCTCGTCTCATTGTCTAAAAGTCCCTTCCAAAGTACCAAGTACTCTTATCTTGGTTGGTAATTTTTTTGTCTCACTTTTTGGTCAGCTATGATGCTGTGGACCACCTTCTCATATAAGGCCCTTACTCCAATGGCGTACGCTTTGACTCTGCCAGTCCTAGATCTCTCTTACCCTTATGGAACAACTTGAGCATACTTACATGAAACACTAGGTGTACCCTCAACTTGGGTGGCAAATCAGCTTGTAAGCAACCTTGCCTACCCTTTTGACTACTCAGAAAGGTCTCTCATACCTCTAAACTAAGCCTTTGTGCAACCCCCTGTGGCGTACAATTGGATGCAACTTCACCAACACCAGGTCTCCAACCTGAAACTACACGTCCCGCCTATTCTGGTCTGCCCACTTCTTCGACCTCTTTGTCTCCTTATGTAGAAAGACTCTGGCCAAGTTAGTTTGCCCATGCCAAGCCTTGGCAAACTTGTATGCTACTAGATTCAGCCTTGTATAACTTGCAGCAATCGAACTGGGTGTTGTGGTTGTTGACTTGTCACATTGGTTCGTTGCCTCACTCATTTGCAAGTTTAGGAAAATTGCACAACATCTAGCAACTTTGGCCAGTCCCTTTGTGTGGCACTTACGTAGTGCCTGAGGTAGACCTCTAATAGTCCATTCATACGTTCAGTCTGCCCATCGGTCTATGGATGCATGCTGGTGGAAAAGTTCAAGTCTAACCACAACAACTTGAACAACTCAGTCCATAACCTATCTGTGAAATGCCTGTCCCAATCATTAACAATGGTCCTCAGCACTTTCAAGTACTTAATCATGTTTTTTAGGAACAATCGAGCTGCTTCCTCGATTGGGCACTCCTTGGTTGCTGGAATGAAGATTCCATACTTGAAAAACCTGTCTACCATTACCATGATGCTTCTAAACCCCTCTGCCTTGGGTAGACTAACTATAAAGTCCAGAGAAACACTTTCCCATGGTCGTTCTGGCACTAGCAATTGCTCCAAGAGACTGCCTGGTTTCTTGACCTCTACCTTGTATTGTTGGCACACAAGATAAGTCTTCACATAGGCCTCTACGTCATCCCTTATATACAACCAGTAGTACCAGTCCTCTAGCAATACTAAGGTATGGCTCACTCCTAAGTGTCCAGCCCACCTTGAATCATGGTGCATTCTTGTAAAACTTCCTTACGGAGCTTCTCGTGCTACGACATAAACAGTCTACTACCTTCTGGAATACAACAAACCATCCTGCACCCAAAATCGCCTTGTCTTACCTTGCTGGGCAAACTCTATAAGAGCCTTGGCTATAGGATCATGCACATGTCCCTCCTTAATGTATGACACCAGTGACCTCTCTAGTTGGCTAATGGCAGCAAGATTTGCCTTCTTGTTCAGAGCGTCTGCCACCAGGTTCACCTGCCCTAGCTTGTACTCTATCTGGAAATCAAATTTTGTAACATGTTTGTGTTGGAATAGAATCGATGCACCATATGGTGCCTTCAATGGCTTGATGAAGCCAACATCAACTAACTCTTTTGAGTTGCTTCCTTAACTCCTCCAACTTTGGTGGGGACATTTGGTAAGAGGCTCTAGCTGGTGGCTTGGGCTCGGACACTAACTCGATCTTATGGTCCACCTCTCTTTTAGGTGAGCATCACATCACTAAAGGTCTCTAGCACCTTTAGCACCTCCAAGGTGACTCGATCTCTTTCTTCCTTGGCTCATCATACTTTAGGGCTACCAAGAAGTTGTCTTTTTCTCTGTTTACCACCTTGGCAAATTGGATGGCTGACACTACCCATGACCCAACTCTGAACTCTATCTTTAATGGCACTAGGCATTGGCACCGTGCATCCAGGATGCAAATACAATTGGCAAAATGCATAAGAAGGGCGTTAATCTGAACAAGGAAATTCAACCTAATCACAAACTCATAGTCGTCAAGAGGTATTACTTCTATGGTCTCCTTTCTTTTCCTGTCTACAAGCTGTAACTCCACTCCCCATACTACTCCAATGGCTAGAACCTCCTTGGAGTTAATCATTTTAATGGTACCAGTCATTTTTTGCACCTTTAGTCTGAGCTTCTAGGCTTCATCACTTGAAATAAAAAGATGTGAGGCACCTGTGTCCACCAGTGTGCTCATCTTCTGACCTGTAACTATTAGATCCATAAACATCAAGCCTTTTGGCTTAAGGTTCCCCTTACTCTGGATAGCATTGAGCACTAACGACCCAAGCTTTGCTGCCCTTGAGTCTGGCTCCTCCTCAGACTCCTTATCTATAACAGTCAACTTGCCCTTCTGTGCGTAATTACGCGTTATATGGCTCCCTCCACATAGGTAGTATATTAGTGGTTCTCGGTCCCTTTTTGCTTTCCACTCGCTTGTTGGTGGCTTTCTCTCGCCATCATTGGTTGAATGATCTTAGCCCCATCCTTGGACTCCTAGTCATGGTCCTTCCCCTTGGATTGCTTTTTTTGATCCCTTTTGTCCTTACCCTTACCCTTGGGCTTGGAAGCCTTGAACTTATTCAGAGGCTTAAACTTTATCAAGGACTCAACAGTAGTCATGGCTTTAGCCAAGTCATGAACTCCCCTTCGTTGTAGGTCATGCTTCACCCACAGCTTCAGCCCATGCATGAAAGCAAATAAGGCTTCCTTCTCACCTAGATCTGAATCTGTAGCATTAGTTCAGAGAATTTTTGGACATACTCTCTTATGTCCTTTTACTGGCTCAGCCTGCTTAACTTTGCTCGCGCCTCATAATTGGCATACTACAGGTAAAATTACTCCCTAAACTCTTTTTGGAACTCTGCCCAGGTTCCAATCTTGGTGCTCCCACGCCTAAGATCATCACACTTGTGCCTCCACCACAATATGACTACATCAGTGAGATACATAACAGTAGTGCTTACCTTTATTTTCTCATCCTACATGCCCATGGCCTGGAAATATTGCTCTATACCCCATAGGTAGTTGTCTACCTCCTTGGCTGCCCTAGTTCCCTTGAACTCTTTAAGCTTAGAAACATCTATCCTAGACTTAGACACTCCAACAAACATGCCATTCCCAATGGCAATCTTGCAAGCAAAAAGCTCACTGGTGAGCTCCTCTATCCTCTTGCTTAAGGCCTCTACCATAGCCTCCAAGGTCTCATTCTTTTGGGTGATCACATCCATGCCTTTGTTGAGAATAGCTTGCAACTCACCACTAAGCTCTCCTTCATGGAGTCTAGCGCTTCAACGTGAGTCTCCACATCTTCAAGCTTCTCTTGCATGTAGCCCATGCTCATCTCCACCCTAGCCAGCCTACTATTCATGGTAGACCATATGTCTCTTGAACTAGCCTTCTTGCCTCTTCCACACCCCTGCTCCTGGGCCTTTAGTTGTTGGCTAGCAACGTCACTCTGTGATGCCATCTTGTTGACTATGATCTAACTTGAATAACATAAACACATAGAATCGAACTTGCTTTGATACCAACTGTCATGGGCTCTGACCTTAGACTCAAAATTCATGTGGCCTTAGGCTTGGAATCACCTCCTTGTAGCCTAAGTCAGCCTAAAATACCAGTATGTAGGCACTAGAACAATGGGAAGGCTTGAATGCGCAAGTTTGAGAGAAACAAAAAAAACAAGATAAATTGCTGGAATATGCTTTGTATTCATTAAAATGAAAGTGTATGATGGTGTACAAATGAAGCTGGAGTAGCCCGCTATTTATAGTTGAGGCTCCCAGCTACACTTATGGCTAAATCTCTAGGATTAAGGCTAAAATTGAGAAATTACAAAGATTACAATAAATTAGGATTCTATCTCTTGATTCTAAGGGTCAACCAAATCTGCCAGTAGGTTTCTACTAATACTGTGATCTTCTAGAAGATCACTTTGTGTATCTCCTATCTTGGGCCCTACTAGATGCGGTACGAGCATCTTGTAGGCTAGACCTTGGCCTTGCAAGCTGGTTTACAAGCTGTGAAGGCATTCTGGCCTTGCCTCCAAGGCTTTGTGTGCTAACTCCTGCCAGTGCACCTTGTGCACGGGCCTCAACCTCAGGTGTGCATGACACTTGCACTTGGAGTGCCCCATCTAGGGCATGACACTTGCACCAAGGGCCGGCATATGCCAATGGTATTCAAGGCAAGTGCTTGCACTAAGGGCCAGCAAGTGCCGATGGTGGTTGAGGTAAGTGTTCTTGCGATGAGCCAACTTGTGCCGATGGTGGTCAAGGCATTTACCCGTGTCACGGCTGAGGCGGGTGCACTAGATGCACCAGCACTCGTACCTGACGTTAAGGCTTGTGCAATAGGAGCACTAGTGGGAGTTTGCATGCAAGGCCTTAGAGAGAAGGCCAGACCACCTGTACAGCATGCAGGCTAGCTCGTACAGCCAAAGCTTGGCCAGCATGATGCCCACACCATATCCAGAAGGGCTCAATAGGGGAGATGCACAAGGGGATCTTCAAGAAGGACACAAGATCAGTAGGAGCCTTATGGCAGATCTAGTTAACCTTAAAAATTAGGGAGTAGAATCCTGATTAGATGTAATCTGTATAATTCTTGATTGATTGTAATTCATTGATTCTAGGGATTTAACCATAAGTATAGCTGGAACCTTAACTATAAATAAAGGGCTACTCTTCCCTTTTTGGTATACAAAACATCATACACTTCTATTTTAGTAATACAAGAGCATATTCCAGCAAACTTTCTTGTTCTCTTGTTTTACTCAAACTTACATATTCTATCCTTCCCATTATTCTAGTACTCACACGCTTGTGTTTTAGGCTGACTTAGGCTAGAAAGAGGTGATTTCAAGTCTAAGGCCACATGGATTCTGAGTCTAAGGTTGGAGCTCGTGAAAGTTGATATCAAAGTAATTTCAGTTATACTTGTTTGTGTGTATGCATGTTGAATCTCAGTTAAGGAGATGGCATCCCAAAGTGATGTGGCTAGCTAACAACCAGAGGCCCAAGAGCAAGGGCATGGAAGAGGCAAGAAGGCCATTTTGAGAGATATTTGGTCTACCATGGATGAGAGGCTAGCCAAGGTGGAGGTAACCATAGGCGACATGAAAGAGAAGATTGATGAAGTGGAGACTCACGATGAAGCACTAGACTCCATGAAGAATGAGCTAAAGGGTAAGTTGTAAGCTGTTCTCAATGAGGGCCTGAATGTGATCACCTAAATGAATGAGACCTTGGAGACCCAGGTGAAGACCATGCACGTTAGCATGGACGCCATGCGCAAGGAGATGGAGCTTAGGAGTGAGCTCGCTATATGCAAGATTGCCATTAGGAATGGCATGTTTGCTAGAGTGTCTAAGACTCATGTGGACATCCCTAAGCCTAAATAGTTTAAGGGGACTAGGGTGGTCAAGGAAGTAGACAACTACCTATGGGGTATGGAGCAGCACTTCCAGGCTATGGGCATGCAAGACGATGCTATCAAGGTAAGCACCGCTGCTATGTATCTTACTGATGTGGCCTTGTTACTGTGAAGGTACAAGTGTGATGATGTGAGGTATGAAAGCCCCAAGATTGGAACTTGGGCATCCAAAAAGAGTTCAAGGAGCAATGTTACCCAGAGTATGTCGATGATGAGGCACCGGCATAGTTACGCAGGCTGAGCCAACAAAGAGACATAAGGGAGTATGTCTAAAGATTCTCTAAATTGATGCTTCAGATCACAGATTTGGGTGAGAAGGATGCCTTGTTTGCTTTCATGGATAGGCTGAAGCTGTGGGTAAGCATGAGCTACAATGAAGGGGAGTTCATGACTTGGCTAAAGCCAATACTACTGCTGAGTCCTTGGTAGAGTTCAAACCACTGAACAAGTTTGAGTCTTCCAAGCCCAAAGGTAAGGGCAAGGATAAGAGGGACCGAGCGAAGTAGTCCAAAGGTAGGGACCATGATCGACTGTCCAAGGACGGGGACCAAGATCATTTAAACAAAGATTGCGAGAGGAAGCCATCAGCAGGTAAGTGGAAAAAAAAGGGATGGAGAGTCGCTCACATGCTACCTATGTGGAGGAAGCCATATAGTGCACAATTACCCACAGAAAGGCAAGTTGGTTACTGTAGACAAGGAGTCTGATGAGGAGCCAGAGGTAAGGGCAGCAAAGCTTGGGTCATTGGTTCTCAATACTGTCCAGAGTAAAGGGAACCGTAAGCCAAAGGGCTTAATGCTTGTCGATTTGATGGTTGTAAGCTAGAAGGTGAGCGCACTAGTGGACACAAGTGCCTCACACTTGTTTATTTTAAGTGATGGAACCCAAAAGCTCAGACTAAAAGTGCATAAAGGGACTGGTACCATCATGACGGTGAACTCCAAGGAAGTTCCAACCATTGGAGTAGTGCAGGGAGTGGAGTTACAACTTAGAGATTAGAAGGGCAAGGAAACCATTGAAGTAATACTCCTAGATGATTATGAGTTTGTGATTGGGTTGGATTTCCTTGTTCGGATTAACACCCTCCTTATGCCTTTTGCCACTTGTATTTGCATCTTGGATACATGGTGCCAATGCCTAGTACAATTAAGGTGCGGGTCCGGAGTTGGGTCAAGGGTAGTGTCAGCCATCTAATTTGCCAAGGCAGTGAGCAAAGATGAAGACACCTTTTTGGTAACCCTAAAGTATGAGGGACCTTTTTAAGTAGTCAAGAGGGTAGGCAAGGTTGCCTACATGTTGGATATGCCACGCAAGCTAAACGTACACCTGGTGTTCCATGTTAGTATGTTCAAGCCATTCCATGAGGATGAAGTAGATCCAGGATGGGTAGAGTCAAAACATGAACCATTGGGAGCAAAGCTCTTATATGAGAAGGAGGTCCACAGCATCATAGCTGATCGAAAAGTGAGGCAAAAGAACTACTAACCAAGATAGGAGTAGTTGGTACATTGGAAGGGGCTTTCAGATAGTGAGGTGAATTAGGAACCAGTAAAAAACTTATGGCTGTTTCAGGACTAGATCGGGTAGTATTATGCAGAGGATGTAACGGGGGCATTGCACAATCAGGTGGGGGAGAGCGTCACACCTTGGGTGGGCACGCCAGGACACTAGACGCACCAGCATGTGCACTTAAGGTTGAGGCTTACATACTATGAGCACTAGCAGGAGTTTACATGTAGGGCCTTGGAAAGAAGGCCAGACCACCCATACAGCATGCAAGCCAACCTCTGCACAGCCAAGGCTTGGCCTGTATGATTCCAGCACCATATCCAGAAGGGCCCAATAGGGCAAATGCATAAAGGAATCTTTTAAAAGCCCACAGGATCAACAGGAGCCTTCTGACAAATCTTGTTGACCCTAAAAATTAGGGAGCAAAATCCTAATTAGATGTAATCTATATAATCCTTGATTGATTGTAATTCCTTAATTCTAGGGATTTAGCCATAAAGAGCCTTAACTATAAATAGAGGGCTGCTCTACCATCCTTTGTAAACACAACATCATACACTTATGTTTCAGTAATACAAGAGCATATTCCAGCAAACTTTTTTGTTCTCCTGTTTCTCTCAAACTTGCGTATTCTACCCTTCCCATTATTCTAGTGCCTGTATGCTTGTGTTTTAGGATGACTTAGGCTAAAAAGAGGTGATTCTAAGCCTAAGGCCATACGGATTCTGAGTCTAAGGTCAGAGCCCGTGACACCTGCACCAAGGGCCAGCTCATGTCGATGGTGGTCGAGGCATGTGCCCGCACTAAGGGCTGGCTCGTGCTAATGGTTGTTGAAGCATGTGCCTGTGTCATGGGCTCCGACCTTAGACTCAGAATCTATGCTACCTTAGGCTTGGAATCACCTTTTTGTAGCCTAAGTTAGCCTAAAACACCAGCGTGCGGGCACTAAAACAATGGGAATGGTTGAATGCGCAAGCTTGAGAGAAACAGGAAAATAAGATTGTTTGCTAGAATATGCTTTGTATTCACTGAAATAGAAGTGTATGATGGTGTACAAATGAGGGTGGAGTAGCCCTCTATTTATAGTTGAGGCTCTAGCTACACTTAATGGTAATATCCCTAGAATCAAGGCTAAAATCAAGGAATTACAAATATTACAATAAATCAAGATTCTAACTCCTAAATTCTAGGGTCAACCAAATCTACCAAGAGGCTCTTGTTGATCCTGTAAGCTTCTAGAAGATCTTGCGTATCTCTCACCTTAGGTCCCTCTGAATGTGGTGCGGGCATCCTGCAAGCCAAGCCTTGGCCTCACAGGCTGGCTTGCGAGCTGTGAGGGCATTTTGGCCTTGTTTCCTAGGCCTTGCATGCAAATACCCGCTAGCACGCCTGGTGTACGGGCCTCAAACTCTAGCTCGTATGCTGGTACATCTAATGTGCCTGGTGCCTCCGTCGATGGCTTGACATTCTCCCCTATCTGATTATACAATGCCCTTATTGTGTCCTTTGCATGGTACTACCTAATCTAGTCCTTAAAATGCCATAAGTCCATTGCTGGTTCCCAGCTCACCTCACTGTCTGAAAGTCCCTTTTAGTGCACCAAGTACTCTTATCTTGGTTGGTAGTTTTTTTGTCTCACCTCCCAGTCAGCTATGATATTGTAGACCTCCTTCTTATATGAGGCCCTTACTCCCAATGGCACACACTTTGACTCTACCTATCCTGGATCTCCTTCATCCTCATAAAACGACTTGAGCATGCTTACATGGAACACCGGGTGTACCTTCAGCTTGGGTGGCATATCCAGCTTGTAGGCAACCTTGCCTACCTTTTTGGCTACTTAAAAAGGTCCTTCATACCTCCAAACTAGGCCTTTGTGTAGCCCTCTGTGGTGCACAATGGGATACAGCTTCACCAACACCAAGTCTCTAACCTGGAACTGCACGTCTCGCCTATTCTGGTCTGCCCACTTTTTTGACCTTTTTGCCACTTTCTGTAGATAGATTCTAGCCAAGTCAGTTTGCTCCTGCCAAGCCTTAGCAAACTTGTATGTTGCTGGATTCAGCCCTGTATAACCTATAGCAATTGAATCAGGTGTTAGTGGTTGTTAACCTGTCACAACCTCAAATGGGCTCTGGTTCGTTACCTTGCTCCTTTACAAGTTGTAGGAAAATTATGCAACATCTAGTAGCCTTGGCCAATCCTTTTGTATGGCACTCACATAGTGCTTGAGGTAGACCTTCAATAGTCCATTCATACGCTTAGTCTGCCTATCGGTCTGTGGATGCATGCTGGTTGAAAAGTTTAAGTTTGACCCCAACAGCTTGAACAACTTAGTCCAGAACCTGCCCATGAAACGCCCGTCTCGATCATTAACAATAGTCCTCGGCACTCCTTAATACTTAACCATGTTCTTCAGGAACAATTGAGCTACCTCCTCGGCTGGGCACTCCTTGGTTGCTAGAATGAAAAGTCCATACTTGGAAAACCTGTCCACCACTACCATGATGCTTCCAAACCCCTCTGCCTTGGGTAGACTGACTATAAAGTCCAGAGAAACACTCTTCCATGGTCACTCTGGCACTGGCAATGGCACAAAGAGACCGCCTAATTTCTTGAGCTTCATCTTGTCCTGTTGGCACATAAGACAAGTCTTCACATAGGCCTCCACATCATCCCTCATGTGCGATTAATAGTACTGGTCCTCTAGCAATGCCAAGGTGCGGCTCACTCCTGGGTGTTCAGCCCACCTTGAATCATGGCACTCTTGCAAAACATCCTTGCAGAGCTTTTCTTGCTGTGGAATAAATAGTTTACTACCCCTGGTGTACAACAAACCATCCTACACCCAAAACCACCTAGTCTTACCTTGCTGGGCATACTCTATAAGAGCCTTGGCTGTAGGATCATGCACAAGTCCCTGCTTGATGTGTGGCACCAGTGACCCCTCTAGTTGGCTAATGGCAGCAAGGTTAGCCTTTTTACTTAAGCTGTCTGCCACCAGGTTTACCCTTCCTGGCTTGTACTCAATCTAGAAATCAAATTCCATAAGAAAATCTTGCCATCTCACTTGCTTGGGAGATAACTTCTTCTACGTCTGGAAGTAGCTAGTCACCACATTATCCGTCCTAACCACGAACCTCGACCCTAACAAGTAATGGCACCAAGTGTGCAAGCAGTGCACCACTACAATCATCTCCTTCTATTGGACCATGTACTTGTGCTCAGTCTCGTTCAATTTTTTGCTCTCGAACGAGATTGGATGTCTCTCCTGCATCAACATACCCCCTATGGAAAAGTCTGATGCATCCATATGCACCTCATATGGCTTGGCATGTTCTGACAAGGCCAAGACTGGCTCTTCGATCATAACCTGCTTCAACTTGTTAAAGGTTTCCTGGCACCCTGCACTCCACTCCCATGGTCTCCCTTTCTTGAGTAAGTCAGTCAATGGCATGGCTATTGCTGAGTGACCTTTGATGAAGCACCTGTAGTAGTTAACCAGCCTAAGGAATGACCTTAACTCAGTGACTTTGGTTGGCAATTCCTACTCCTGGATGGTGTGCACCTTGCCTTCATCCATGCGTATCCTGCCACCTTCCACTATGTGGCCTTGGAATGGGATCTCTTGCTAGATGAATGAGCACTTTTCCCTATTGACAAATAGCTTATGCACCCGTACCACCTCGAACACCTGTCTTAAATGGTCTACATGTTCTCTTAAAGTTTGGCTGTAGATCACAATATCATCAAAATAAACCACAACAAATCAATCAAGGAACGACTGAAGTACCTTGTTCATAAGGGCGCAAAATGTTGTTGGGGCATTTGTGAGTTTGAATGGCATAACTAGAAACTCATACGAACCATACCGACTGACACATGCTGTCTTGGGCTCATCTCCCTCTATGATCCTGACTTAGTAGTAGCCCGACCTTAAATCCAGCTTGACGAACCACCTTGTGCTCCCAAGTTGGTCGAACAAGTCCATAATAAGTGGGATAGGGTACTTGTTCTTGACGGTCAGCTTGTTCAAAGCTCGGTAGTCTATGTACAACCACAATAACCCATCATGCTTGCGCTAGAATAGAATCGATGCACCATATGATGCCTCGGATGGCCTGATAAAACCAGCACCAACTAACTCTTTAAGCTACTTTCTTAACTATTCTAACTCTGGTAGGTACATTCAGTAAGGGGCTCTAACTGATGTCTTAGCCTCGGACACCAACTCAATCTTATGGTCCACCTCCGTTTTAGGTGGTAGCTGGCTAGGTAGCTTTAGGGGCATCACATTATAAAAAGTCTTCAGCACCTAGGCACCTCCAAGGGTGACTCAGTCTCATTCTCTTTTGGCTTCTCATATTTCATGGCTGCCAAGAAGGTGTCTTCTTCTCTACTTATCACCTAGGCAAATTGGATGGCTGACACCACCCGCAACCTAACTCTAGACCCTCTCCTCAATGGTACTAGACATTGGCACTGTACATCCAAGATGTAAATGCAATTGGCAAAAGGCACAAAGAGGGCGTTAATCCAAACAAGAAAATCCAACCCAATCACAAACTCATAGTCGTTAAAGGGTATTAGCTCTATGGTCTCCTTGCTAAGGTGGTGTCAGCCATCTAATTTGCTAAGGTGGTGAACAGAGATGCGACACCTTCTTGGCAGCCTTAAAGTATGAGAAGCCAAAGGAAGAAGAGATTGAGACACCCTTGGAGGTGCTAAAAGTGCTAGAGTCCTTTAGCTATGTGATTCCCGTAAGGTTGCCTAGCAAGCTACCACCTAAGAGGGAGGTGGACCATAAGATCGAGTTGGTGCCCGAGGCCAAGCCATCAGCTAGTTCCTTTTACAGAATGTCCTCACTAGAGTTGGAGGAGTTAAGGAAGTAGCTCAAGGAGTTAGTTGATGCTAGCTTCATTAGGCCATCCAAGGCACTATATGCTGTACCCATTCTATTCTAGCGCAAGCATGATGGGCTGTTATGGTTGTGTATAGACTATCGGGCTTTGAACAAGCTCACCATCCAGAACAAGTATCCTATCCCACTCATTGTGAACTTGTTCGACCAACTTGGGAGCATAAGGCAGTTCATAAAGCTGGATTTAAAGTTGGGCTACTACCAAGTTAAGATCGTAGAGGAAGATAAGCCCTAGAAGCATGTGTCACTTAGTATGGTTCGTATGAGTTCTTGACCATGCCATTCGGACTCACGAATGTGCCAGCAACATTCTGCACCCTTATGAACAAGGTACTTCAGTCGTTCCTTGATTGGTTTGTTGTGGTTTATTTGGATGACATTGTAATCACAGCTAGACATTGGGAGAGCATGTAGACCACTTGAGATAGGTGTTTGAGGTGTTGTAGGTACACAAGCTATTTATTAAGAAGAAAAAGTGCTCGTTTACCTAGTAGGAGATCCCATTCCTAGGCCACATAGTGGGAGGTGGCAGGATACGCATGGATGAAGGAAAGGTGCGTGCCATCTTGGAGTGGGAACTACCAGCCAAGGTCACTAAGTTGAGGCCATTCCTTAGGCTGGTCAATTACTACAAGCACTTCATCAAAGGCTACTCAACCGTAGCTATGCCATTGACTGACTTGCTTAAAAAAAAGAGAGAATGGGAGTGAAGGATAGGGTGCCAGGAAGCCTTTTATTAGTTGAAGCAAGCTATGATCAAAGAACCAGTCTTGGCCTTGCCAAACCATGCCAAGCCATATGAGGTGCATACAAATGCATCAGACTATGCAATAAAGGGCGTGTTGATGCAAGAAGGACATCCAGTTACGTTTAAGAGCAGAAAACTGAACGAGACTGAGCGTAAGTACATGGTCTAGGAAAAAGATATGACTGTAGTGGTGCACTGCTTGCGCACTTAGTACCATTACCTGTTGGGGTCGAGGTTCGTGGTTAGGATGGACAATGTGGTGACTAGCTACTTCTAGTCACAAAAGAAGTTGTCCCTCAAGTAAGCAAGATGGTAAGATTTTCTTACAGAATTTGATTTTTAGATGGAGTACAAGCTAAGATGGGTGAATCTGGTGGCAAATGCCCTAAGCAAGAAGGTTAACCTTGCTACCATTAGCCAACTAGAAGGGTTTTTGGTGCCACACATCAAGGAAGGGCTTGCACATGATCCTACAGCCAAAGCTCTCATAGAGTACACCCAGCAAGGTAAGACCAAGTGATTTTGGTTACAGGATGGTTTATTGTACACTAGAGGTAGTAGACTATTTGTGCCGTAGCAAGGAAAGCTTCGTAGGGAAGTTATGCATGAGTGCCATGACTCAAGGTGGGCTGGACATCTAGAGGAGAGCTATACCTTGGCTTTGCTAGAGGATCGGTACTACTGGCCATTCTATGAGGATAAGGGAGATCCAGGATGGGTAGAGTCAAAGTGTGCACCATTAGGAGCTAGAACCTCATATAAGAAAGAGGTCCATACATCATAGCTAATCAAAAAGTGAGGCAGAAGAACTACCAACCAAGATAGGAGTACTTGATGTACTGGAAGGGACTTTCAGACAGTGAGGCAAGCTGGGAACCAATAGAAGACTTATGGTAGTTTTAAGATCGGATTAGGTAGTATCATACAAATAATGCAACGAGGGCATTGCATAACCTGGTGGGAAAGAATGTCACACCCTAGGTGGGCATGCCAGGCACACCAGGCGCACCAACAAGTGCACCTGAGGTTGAGGCTCGTGCACTAGGAGCACTGGCAGGAGTTTACACACAAGGCCTTGAAGAAAAGCCAGACCATTCGTACCATATGCAGGCCAGCCCGCATAATGCTCGTACCACATCCAGAGGGGTCCAAGAGGAGAGATGCATAAAGAGATCTTCTAGAAGCACACAGGATCAACAGAAGCCTTTTGATAGATCTTATTGACCTTGTAATTCAGGAAACAAAATCCTAATTGAATATAATCTGTGTAATCCTAGATTGATTGTAATTCTTTAATTCTAGGGATTTAGCCATAAGTGTAGCTAGAGCCTGAACTATAAATAAAGGGTTGCTCCACCCTTTTTTGTACAACATCATACATTTTTGTTTCAGTAATATAAGAGCATATTCCAGCAAACTTTCTTGTCTCCTATTTCTCTCAAACTTGTGCATTATGTACTTCCTATTGTTTCAGTGCTTGTACACTTGTGTTTTAGGTTGACTTAGGCTAAAAGGAGGTGATTCCAAGCCTAAGGCCATACAGATTCTAAGTCTAAGGTTGGAGCCTGTGACACAGGCACATGCTTCAACCACTATCAACACAAACTGGGCCTTGGTGCAGGCACTTGCCTTGAACACCATCGACACATGCTGGGCCTTAATGTGGGCATTTACCTCAATCACCATTGACATATACCGACCCTTGGTGTGGGTACATGCCTTGACCACCATCAGCACATGCCGACCCTTAGTGCGGGTAGTTATTTTGACCACCATCAGCATATGTTGACCCTTGGTGTGAGCAGTTACCTCGACCACCATTAGCCCAAGCTAGGCCTTGGTGCAGGCACTTGCCTCGACCACCATCGGTGTATGGTGGGCCTTGGTGCGGGTGTCACGAGCTCTGACCTTAGACTCAAAATCCATGTGGCCTTAGCCTTGGAATCACCTTCTTGTAGCTTAAGTCAACCTAAAACACCAACGTGCAGGCACTAAAACAATGGAAAGGGCTGAATGCACAAGTTTGAGAGAAATAGGAAAACAAGATAGCTTGCTGGAATATACCTTGTATTCACTGAAATAAAAGTGTATGATGGTGTACAAATGAAGGTGAAGCAGCCCTCTATTTATAGTTGAGGCTCCTAGCTACACTTATGGCTAAATCCCTGGGATCAAGGCTAAAATCAAAGAATTACAAAGATTACAATCAATCAAGATTCTATCTCCTAATTCTAAGAGTCAACCAGATCTACTAGAAGGCTCCTACTGATCCTATGATCTTTCAAAAGATACCCTTGTGTATCTCTCATCTTGGGCCCTACTGGATGTGGTGCAGGCATCATGCAGGCCAAACTTTGGCCTTGCAGGCATTCTAGCCTTGCCTCCAAGGCCTTGTATGCTAACTTCCACTAGTGTACCTGCTGCACAGGCCTTAACCTCAGGTGTGCTTGTTGGTGTGCCTGATGTTCCTGGTGCACACCCACCCAAGGTGTGACATTCTCCCTCACCTGATTGTGTAACTCCTCGTTACATCCTTTTGCATGGTACTACCTGATCTGGTTCCCAAACTACCATAAGTCCTCTACTAGTTCTCAGTTCTCCTTACTGTTTGGAAGTCCCTTCTAGCACACCAAGTACTCTTATCTTGGTTGGTAGTTTTTCTTTCTCACCTTTTCGATCAGCTATGATGCTATGGACCTCCTTCTCATATGAGGCCCTTGCTCTCAATGGCCCATGCTTTAACTCTACCCGTCTTGGATCTCCCTCATCCTTATGGAATAGCTTGAGCATGCTTACATGAAACACCGGGTGTACCCTCTGCTTGGGTGCCATATCCAGCTTATAGGTAACCTTGCCTACCCTTTTAACTACTTAAAAAGGTCCCTCATACCTCCAGACTAGGCCTTTGTGTAGCCCCCTATGGTGCATAATGGGATGCAGCTTCACCAACACCAAGTCTCTAACCTAGAACTGCACGTCCCGCCTATCTGGTCTGCCCACTTCTTCGACCTCATTGCCACCTTATGTAGACAGACTCTGGCCAATTCAGTTTACTCCTACCAAGCCTTGACAAACTTGTATGCTGTTGGATTCGACCCTGTATAACCTACAGTAATCAAATCGGGTGTTAGTGGTTGTTGACCTATCATAACCTCAAATGGGCTCTAGTTCGTTGCCTCGCTCCTTTGCAAGTTGTAGGAAAATTGCACAACATCTAGCAGCTTTGGCCAGTCCCTTTGTGTGGCACTCACATAATGCCTGAGGTAAACCTCCAATTGTCCATTCACACGCTCAGTCTGCCCATGGGTCTACTGATGCATGCTGGTGGAAAAGATCAAGTCAGACCCGAACAGCTTGAACAATTTAGTCCAAAACCTACCCATGAAACACCTGTCTCGATCACTGACAATGGTTCTCGGCACTCGCTAGTACTTAACCATGTTTTTCAGGAACAATCAAGTTGCCTCCTCGACTGGGCACTCATTGGTTGCTAGAATGAAGATTCTATACTTGGAAAACCTATCCACCATTACCATGATGCTTCCAAACCCCTTTGCCTTGGGTAGTCTAACTATAAAGTCCAGAGAAACACTTTTCCATGGTCGCTTTGGCATTGGCAATGGCTCCAAGAGACCACCTGGTTTTTTGAACTCCACTTTGTCCTATTAGCAAACAAGACAAGTCTTCACATAGCCTCCACATCATCCCTCATGTGCGGCTAGTAGTATCGATCCTCTAGCAATGCTAAGGTGCGACTCACTTCTGGGTGTCCAGCCTACCTTGAATCATGGCACTCTTGTAAAACTTCTTTATGGAGCTTCCCTTACTATGGCATAAATAGTCTACTGCCCCTGGTGTACAACAAACCATCTTGCACCCAAAATCACCTAGTCTTACCTTGTTAGGTGTACTCCATAAGAGCCTTGGTTGTAAGATCATACGCAAGATACGCAGCACCAGTGACCTCTATGGTTGGTTAATGGCAGTAAGGTTAGCCTTCTTGCTCAGGGTGTCTGCCACTAAGTTCACCCACCCTAGTTTGTACTCCATTTGGAAATCAAATTCAGTAACATGCTTACGCTGGAATAGAATCGATGCACCATATGGTGCCTTCGATGGCCTGATGAAGCCAACATCAACTAACTCTATGAGCTACTTCTTTAACTCCTCCAACTTTGGTAGGGACATTCAGTAAGGGGCTCTAACTGGTGGCTTGGCCTCAGACACCAGCTCAATCTTGTGGTCCACCTCTCTCTTAAGTGGTAGTTGGCTAGGCAATTTTACGGGCATCACATCACTGAAAGTCTTCAACATCTTTAGCACCTTTAAGGGTTACTCAGTCTCTTTCTCTGTTGGCTCATCATACTTTAGGGCTGTCAAGAAGGTGTCTTCTTCTCTACTTACTGCCTTGGCAAATTGGATGGCTGACACCACCTGTGACCCAACTTCAGACCCTCTCTTCAATGGTACTAGGCATTGGCACCGTACATCCAAAATGTAAATGCAATTGGCAAAAGGCACAAGGAAGGCATTAATCTGAACAAGGAAATCTAACCCAATCATAAACTCATAGTCATCAAGGGGTATTACCTCTATGGTCTCTTTGCCTTTCCAGTCTCCAAGTTGTAACTCCACTCCCCACGCTACTGCAATGGCTAAAACCTCCTTGAAGTTCATCATTTTAATGGTACCAATCCCTTTTTCCACCTTTAATCTGAGCTTTTAGGCTCCATCACCTGAAATAAAAAATGTAAAGCACCTGTGTCCACCAGTGTGCTCACTTTTTAACCCACAACCATCAGATCTACAAACATCAAGCCTTTTGGCTTGCTGCTCCCCTTACTCTGGATAGCATTAAGCACCAACGACCTAAGTTTTGCTACCCTTGTCTCTGGCTTTTCATCAGACTCCTTGTCTACAGCAGCCAGCTTGCCCTTCGTGGGTAATTGCATGCTATATGGCTCCCTCCACTTAGGTAGCATGCTAGTGGCTCTCGGTCCCCCTTTGCTTTCCATTTACCTACTGGTGGCTTCCTCTCGCCATCCTTGGTTGAACGATGTCGATCTTATCCTTGGACTCTCGATCATGATCCTTCCCCTTGGACTACTTCTTTCGATCGTTCTTGTCCTTGCCCTTACCCTTGGGCTTGGAAGACTCGAAGTTGTTCAGAGGCTTAAACTCTATCAAGGACTTACTTGTAGTCATGGCTTTAGCCAAGTCATGAACTCCCCTCTATTGTAGCTCATGCTTCACCCATGGCTTCAGCCTATCCATGAAAGCAAGTAAGGTATCCTTTTCACCTAGATTCGAGATTTGTAGCATCAGTTCAGAGAATCTCTAAACATACTCCCTTATGTCCCCTTACTGGCCCAGCTTGCGTAACTTTACCTGTGCCTCATCATTGGCATACTTCAGGTAAAATTGCTCCCTGAACTCTTTTTGAAACTTTGCCCAAGTTCTAAATCTTAGTGCTCCTACGCCTAACATCATCACACCTGTGCCTTCACCATAATAAGGCTACATCAATGAGATACATAGCAGCGGTGCTTACCTTTATTACCTCGTCTTACATGCTCATAGCCTGGAAATATTGCTCTATACTCCATAGGTAGTTGTCTACTTCTTTGGCCGTCCTAGTTCCATTGAACTCTTTAGGCTTAGGGACATCCATCTTGGACTTAGACACTCCAGCAAACATGCCATTCCCAATGGCAATCTTGCAAGCAATAAGCTCGCTAGTGAGCTCCTTTATCCTCTTGCTTAAGGCCTCTACCATAGTCTCCAAGGTCTCATTCTTTTGGGTGATCACGTCCATGCCTTTATTGAGAGCAACTTGCAACTCACCATTAAGCTCCTCCTTCATGGAGTTTAGCACTTCAACATGAGTCTCTGCATCTTTAAGCTTCTCTTGCATGTCACCCATGCTCACCTCCACCCTAGCCAGCCTACCGTCCATGGTAGACCAGATGTCTCTCGAGTTGGCCTTCTTGTCTCTTCCACACCCCTACTTCTAGGCCTCTAGTTATTGGCTAGCAATGTCACTTTGGGATGCCATCTCCTCGACTGTGATCTAACTTGAACAACACAAACACGTAGAACCAAACTTGCTCTAATACCAACTGTCACGAGCTCCAACTTTAGACTCAGAATCTGTGTGACCTTAGGCTTGGAATCACCTCCTTGTAGCCTAAGTCAGCCTAAAACACTAGTGTGCAAGCACTAGAATAATGGGAAGGGCTGAATGCGCAAGTTTGAGAAAAATAGGAAAACAAGATAGCTTGCTAGAATATGCTTTGTATTCATTGAAACAGAAGTGTATGATGGTGTACAAATAAGAGTGGAGCAGCTTTCTATTTATAGTTCAAGCTCCCAACTACACTTATTGCTAAATCTCTAGGATAAAAGCTAAAATCAAGGAATTACAAAGATTACAGTCAATCAAGATTCTATCTTTTGATTCTAAGGGTCAACCAGATCTGCCAGAAGACCCTTGCTGATCCTGTGACCTTTCAGAAGATCCCCTTACGTATCTCTCATCTTGGGCACTACTGGATGTGGTATGGGCATCATGCAGGCCAGACCTTGGCCTTGCGGGCTAGCCTGTAAGCTGTGCGGGCATTTTGGCCTTGCCTTCAAGGCCTTGCATGCTAACTCCCACTAGTGTGCCTAGTGCGCGGGCCTCAACCTCAGGTGGGCGTGCTGGTGCACCTGATGTGCCTAGTATGCCTGCCTAGGCGTGACATTCTCCCCCACTTGATTGCGTAACGTCTTCATTGCGTCTTTTGCATGGTACTGCCTGATTTGATTCCTAAACTACCATAAGTCCTCTGTTGGTTCCTAGCTCACCTCACTGTTTGGAAGTCTCTTCCAGCACACCAAGTACTCTTATCTTGGTTGGTAGTTTTCTGTCTCACCTCTCGATAAGCTGTGATGCTGTCACGAGTTGAGACTTAAGCTCTAAACCTATGAGGCTCTGGGACCCAGGCATCCTTTCATCTGATATCTCAGATTAGTCTACTTGCCGTAATTTACACCCTTGTGAGGTATTGTCCGCTCTGGCCCCTCTAGCCTCACTATTTTGTCCTACAAAAAGTGCATCACAAGAAAGATATGGTGTGAATCCTTTTATATCCCAATAACCCTCATTTTATATTCGATGCGAGATTCAAGACTCTTCCTTAGGTTTGTGACATTCTCTCCCACCCAACCTCGTGACGCCCTCATCACGAAGGCTAGCCACCCTGCCTACCTCCCTCAAGGTGCTTGGCATGGATTGAACGGTTTAGGGCTAGCTCTAATACCACTTGTCACGAGTCAAGACTCAAGCTCCAAACCCACACTACTCTGATACCTAAGCATCCACTCATCCGGTGTCCCAAATTAGCCTACCTACCACGATTCACACCCTTGTGAGGTATTATTTGCTCTGGCCCCCCTAACCTCATGATTTTATCCTACAAAAGGTGCCTTATAAGGAAAAGATGGTGTGAACCATTTTATACCTCAGGGAACCTCTTTTTATATTCGATGTGAGATTCAAGACTCCTTCTTAGGTCTCGAAGCCATGCATGTTCAGAGCTTAAGTCTAGACCCATGATAAGTGGTATCAGAGCTAGCCTTAAACCGTTCGATCCATGCCAAGCTCCTCGAAAGAGGTAGGTAGGGTGGCCAGCCTTCATGATGAGGGCATCACAAGGTTGGGTAAGGGAGAATGCCACAGACCTAAGAAAGAGTCCTGAATCCCACATCGAACATAATATGAGGGTCACTGGGATATAAAAGGGTTCACACCACCTCTTCCTTGTGAGGCACCTTTTGTAGGACAAAACTGTGAGACCATGGAGCTAGAATAGATAATACCTCACAAGGGTGTGAACCGTGGTAGGTAGACTGATCTGGGATATTGGATGCATGAATGCCTGGGTCCTAGAGTCACATGAGTTTAGAGCTTAAGTCTCGACCCGTGACACGAGTATTTGCCTCATCCACCATTGGTGCATGCTGGGCCTTGGTGTGGGCACTTGCCTCAACCACCATCGATTCATGCTAGACCTTGGTGTAGGCAGTTGCCTCGACCACAATTGATGCATGTTAGGCCTTGGTGCGAGCACACACTTTTACCATCATCGATGCATGCTGGCCCTTGGTGCGGGCATATGCCTCGACCACCATCGACCTATGCTGGCCCTTGGTGAAAGCACTTACCTCGATAACCATCGACTCATGCTGGCCTTTGGTATGGGCAGTTACCTCGAACACCATCAGTACATGTTGGACCTTGGTACAAGCATCTACCTCGAACACCATCGGTACATGCTAGCTTTGGTACGAGCATATGCCTCAATCATCATCGATACAAGCCAGCCCTTGGCACGGGTACTTACCTCGATTACCATCAGCATGTGCCATGCCTAGATCAACATCTATAGAAGATGGCCCTTGGAACGGCAGTTACCTCGAACACCATTGGCACACATGCTGGGCCTCGGTGTGGGATATGCTTATTAAAAAAAAATCTCTATTTCAAACACTTTAACGTCTACTGGTAGCATATCTGTAAAATCTCTAATACTCTTTAAGAGGTGGTAGTTCGACACCCTCTTTACCCTCATGAAAGGAATTAGTGTGCGTGATGCGCCTGTCATTGTGTACAACCCTGACAATGTTTCTGGAGCACAATACAGGTCGTACATGCCTTCTGGCCATTTTGTCTGGTGACTGGTCGCTCCAGTGAACCACAGGCACCCATAGCCTCGATTGGTTGGCGTGTATACAAAAAAGGGGAGCCAAGCTCAAGCCTGTGCCCATGACTGATGCTACCGTAGACCCCAAACCAAGTCCTTGAATTAGGCAACGGCTGCTTGGGGTCGTGCGAGTAGAAGTTACGATTGCGGGTTTGGCCCAGCCAAGTCTTTGGGTATTTGGTGGTCTCGTGGTCCCTTTCCATTGACAACAAAAATGCCTTGGCCTTGATGAGGCCACAAACGTAACTGATGCTACCCAAGACCCTAGGAACAAGTCCCTCAATTGGGCAATATCCCTCTTGGGTGGTGACAGCAGAGCTTACGTGTGCGATCTCGGCCAAACCAAGCATTGGTGGTGTCATGTAGTTATTGCCTGTTGGATGGCAAGGGCACTCTTATGGCCCTTGCTTGTGTTTTTCTCATGCCAAGTGATTATGGCATAGCCTCGTACATCATTTCCTCTGCTCGTTCATCGAGTAATCAATCGAGTGGGTTGTGGACCGTCGTGCATGGATGCTGTCACTTGTACACAATAGGCATATGAGTGGTGCTATGGTTGTGCATGTCGGTAGGTTCCATGCTTGATGCATCAAACTGTTGACCTGTCATCCTCTTTAATCTCCCCCTATGCAGTCATTTTACCTTGGAGGTGCAATTGGGATCTTATGCTACATACCTAAATCAATGGAAATTGAATGTCTTACCATCCCTTGTTCATCTCGTGTCCTTAGGGGCTATGGGTCAGACCTCAATCGTGCCCCGTGTCCTAAACGTGCCACCCAAACCTTTGTGGCTGCATTGGTGCACTAGCATTCAATCATGCTTTTGGATACAGAATGTTCTGCGAGTGTGGGCTCTCAGCCCACGTTCATCCGATGCTATGCATTTTAAGTGCTTGACATGCACGATGCTTGCACTCCATGTTGGCTCTCTTCGTTGCTCGATCGATGCATCAAGGCCCATGCAGTGCCAACATCCTGAAAGAATGCTACTTGGTTGATCCTACCGGTAGTCATATGCTTGCCTCAAAGATTAAGCCAGGTATGTGTAAGTATGAACTAATTCAGACTGTGAAATTACGAATGGCTCTTTAAATCAGTTATAGTTTATTTGATGGTATCTACTACTCGGATAACTATAGTAATCTAAAGCTAATACGTGCGACAAACCCTGACTTCTAGAAGAGATGCATTTATTAGATAAAAGGTCGATGCGGGCTTTGCCTATTGCTCTGATAATTCATGATAACTCAACAAATCACACGACCTTTGTGTTGATAATGCATCATTCAAATTTTGACCCTATCAACTTTCAATGGTAGGATAGTGGCCTACTATGGTGGTGATGGGTGATGGAGAATTAGGGTTCAATTTCGAAGAGAGAGCCTGAGAAATGGCTACCACATCCAAGGAAAGCAGCAAGAGCGTAAATTACCCAATCCTAACATGAAAAGGTAGTGATAATAAATAACAACATCAGGCTCTATAAGTTTGGTAATTGGGATAAGTACAATCTAAATTCTTTAACAAAGATCCATTGAAGGGTAAGTCTGGTGCCAATAGCTACAATAATTCCAGCTCCAATAATGTATATTTAAGTTGTTGCAGTTAAAAAGCTTGTAGTTAGAACTAGGGTTGAGTCGTCTGGTCCACCTTATGGTGAGCACTGATCAATTCATCCTTACTATCAGTGATATGCTCATGGCCTTAATTAGTTGGGTCATTCCTCTGGCATTGTTACTTTGAAAAAATCAAAGTGCTCAAAGCAAGCCTACGCTTGTATACATTAGCATGGGATAACATCATAAGATTTCAGTCCTATTGTGTTGGCCTTCGAGATCGAAATAATGATTAACAGGGATAGTCGAAAGCATTCATATTTCATAGCCAAAGGTGAAATTCTTGGGTTTATGAAAGACGAATAACTACAAAAGCATTTACCAAAGATGTTTTCATTAATCAAGAATGAAAGTTGAGGGCTTGAAGATGATCAGATACTGTCCTAGTCTCAATAAAAAATGATGCTAACCAGGGATCAACGGATGTTACTTTTAAGACTCCGTCGACATCTTATGAGAAATCAAAGTCTTTTAGGTTATGGGGGGAGTATGGTAGTAAGGCTAAAGCTTAAAGTAATTGATGGAAGGGCACCACTAAGAGTAGAGCCTGCGACTTAATTTGACTCAACACGAGGAAACTCATGAGGTCCAGACATAGTAAGGATTGATAGACTTAGAGCTCTTTCTTGATTCTATGGGTGGTGGTGCATAGTCATTCTTAGTTCGTGGAATGATTTGTCTAGTTAATTCTATTAATGAACGAAACCTCAGCCTATTAACTAGCTATGCGAAGGTGATCCTTTATGGCTAGCTTCTTAGAGGGACTATGGCCGCTTATGCCAAGGAAGTTTAAGGTAATAATAGGTCTGTGATGCCCTTAGATATTCTGGGCTGCACGCGCGCTACACTGATATATTCAATGAGTCTATAGCCTTAGTCGACAGGCTCTGGTAATTTTTGAAATTTCATCATGATGGGGATAGATCATTGCAATTGTTGGTCTTCAACAAGGAATTCCTAGTAAGCACGAGTCATTTGCTCATGTTGACTACATCCCTACCCTTTGTACACAACACCTATCACTCTTACCGATTGAATGGTCCAGTGAAGTGTTTGGATCATGGTGATGTGAAAGGTTTGCTGCCTGTGACATCTCGAGAAGTCCACTAAGCCTTATCATTTAAAGAAAGGAAAAGTTGTAACAACGTTTGCATTGGTGAACCTGCGAAAGGATCATTGTCGAAACCCACTCAAAGGATGACCCATGTATGCATTAACAAACGTTGAGGGGGTGAGGGTGTCCTCGCACCCCGAGCCCCTTTCAACCCTCGATGGGCATGATGGTCGCTTCGTCTTGCCCCTCAAGAGGGTGAAACGATCGACGTTATCTCACCCGTGGATGAATAATGAACCTCTGGCACGAATCGCACTAAGGAACTGGAAATGAAAACAGAACGTGTGTGCCATCGCCATAGCTCCTTTCATCATGAAAAACTAAAATGACTGCCAGCAACGGATATCTCAACTCTCGCATCGATGAAGAATGTAGCTAAATGCGATACTTGGTGTGAATTGTAAAATCCTGTGAACCATCAAGTCTTTGAATGCAAGTTGCACCCTAAGCCACTAAGCCTAGGGCACGCCTGCCTGGGTGTCATGCAGCATCACCCCCCTTTCAACCCCCTTGCTCGTCGAGCTCAGGGGGAAAGAAGGGGGCAAAAGATGGCTTCCAGCTATTCGATCAGTCGCGGTTGGCCCAAAAGCTAGTCCTCGACAATGACAGCACTGTGATTGTCTGTGGTAAAACTCTTGGCATGCCTAGTCTCTGGTGACGTGTGCTCGTTGTCCACCTACACCTCATCGGACCCCCCGCATTGGTAGGTCAATGCTTGCATCGTGACCCCAAGTCAGGCAGGATCACCCGCTGAGTTTAAGCATATCAATAAGTGAAGGAAAAGAAACTTACCAGGATTCCCTAGTAATGGTGAATGAACCAAAAAAGAGCCCAGCTTGAGAATCGGGCACCCCCGATATCTGAATTATAGTTTGGAAAAGCCTTTTTAAGGTAGACCGAGCCTAAGTCCCCTAGAAAAGGGCACCGAAAAGGGTGAGAGCCCCATTGTGCTTGGACCTTGTTGCACC
This sequence comes from Durio zibethinus, assembly GCF_002303985.1. Next base: position 6,604,303 of record NW_019167871.1, on the reverse strand, counting down.
ATGAGGCGCTATTTGTGACTTAGGTTGTTTGGGAATGCAACCCCAATCGGGTGATAAATTCTGTCCAAAGCTAAATACAGGCGAGAGACTAATAGCGAATAAGTACTGTGAGAGAAAGATGATAAGGACTTTGAAAAGAGAGTCAAAGAGTACTTGAAATTGTTAGGAGGAAAGTGGATAGGGGCCAGTGATGCACCTCGATCGAATGTGGAACTATGAGACTAGGTCCGTCGATCGACTCAAAACATGGACTGACATGGGTCGCGATGACAGCCTAAGCTCTAGCTTTTGATATGCCTACGGAGATGTCGTTGTTATGATCGTGGAATGCAGCACTCGCTATCTCGACATGCCCTGACCCCGATATGCTTCCAACATTAATTTATAGGCTCTTTATCTGGCCCGTCTTGAAATACGGACCAAAAAGTCTAACATGTATGCGAGTCAACAGGCTAGAAAACTCGTAAGGCACAAGAAAGTTGATTGGCGGGATCCTTTACGAGTGCACGGTTGATCGATCTTGATCTTTCGAGAAGGGTTCGAGTGTGAGCATGCCTATCAGGACCCAAATTATGGTGTACTATGCCTGAGCGGGGCTAAGCCAGAGGAAGCTCTGGTAGATGCCCATAGCAATACTGACATGCAAAACATTCATCTGACTTTGGTATAGGGGTAAAAGACTAATCGAACCATCTAGTAACTGATTCCCTTCAAAGTTTCCCTTAAGATAGTTAGAGCCCTTAGCGAGTTCTATCAGGTAAAGTTAATGATTAGAGGCATCAATGATGCAACACCATTGACCTATTCTCAAACTTTAAATAGGCAGATGGTGAGGCTGCTTTGTTAAGCTGCGCCACGAAATTGAGAGCTTTAAGTGAGACATTTTTTGTAAGCAGAACTGATGATGTGGGATGAACTGAAAGTCGGGTTACAGTGCCCAACTATGCTCTAACCTAGAACCCACAAAGGGTGTTAGTCGATTAAGATAGCGGGATGGGGGTCATGGAAGTCAAAATCCACTAAGGAGTGTGTAACAACTCACCTGCCAAATCAAGTAGCCTAAAAAATGGATAGCGCTTGAGCGTGCAACCTATACCTGGTCGTTGGGGTAAGGGCCAAAACTCGATGAATAGGAGGACATGGTGGTCACCCTAAAACCAAGGGCATGAGTCAAGGTAGAGTGGCTGTTGGTACAGATCTTAGTGGTAGTAGTAAATATTCAAATGAGAACTTTGAAGGCTGAAGAAAGGAAAGGTTTCATGTGAACGGCACTTGCACATGGGTTAGTCGATCGTAAGAGATAGGGAAAGCTTGTCTGACAGCGTGTCCATTGCGAGCTTTGAAAGAGACTCGGGTTAAAATTCCTAAATCGGGATACGACAACTGACGACAATATTAGGGAGTTCAAAGACATCGATGGGGGCCTCAAGAAGAGTTATCTTTTTTGTTTAATGGCCTGCCTACTCCGAAAATGACTTAGTCAAAAGTAGAGCCCAACAGTCGGAAGAGCATCGCACATTACGTGGTGTCTGGTGCACCCATGACAACCCTTGAAAATTCAAAGGATAAAGTGCCATCCATGCCCAGTCGTACTAATAACGACATCAAGTCTCCAAGGCGAACAGCCTCTGGTGGATGGAATAATGTAGGCAAGAGAAGTCAACAAAATGGATCTGTAACCTCAGGAAAAAGATTGGCTCTGAGGGCTGGGCAAGGGGGTCCCAGGCTTGAACCCGTCGACTATTAGTGCACTGCTCGAGCTACTCTCACGGTGAAAGTGGGTCACCGTGTGTCGATCGGGTGATGAAATGGGAACGGCTCCCTCAAGGGCCTTTCTCAGATGATGAATAATTGACTCATAACTAGTACAGACAAGGGGAATCCAACTGTTTAATTAAAACAAGGCATTACGATGGTCCCTACAGATGCTCATGTAATTTGATTTTTGCCTAGTGCTCTGAATGTTAAAGTGAAAAAATTCAACCAAGCATGGGTAAATGGTCAGAGTAACTATGACTCTCTTAAGGTAGCCAATGCTTTGTCATCTAATTAGTGATGTCCATGAATGGATCAACGAGATTCCCATTATCCCTATCTACTATCTAGCAAAACCACAGCCAAGGGAACGGGCTTGGTGAAATCAATGGGGAAAGAAAACCTTGTTGAGCTTGACTTTAGTCGACATTGTGAAATGACTTGAGAGGTGTAGGATAAGTGAAAGCTCTCAGGCAAAATTGAAATACCACTACTTTTAACATTATTTTACTTATTCTGTGAATCGGAGGTGGGGCATGACTTTTTCTTTTGGACCCAAGGCTAACCTCAATCAGTCAATCCAGGCATAAGATATTGTCAGGTAGGGAGTTTGGCTGGGGCGGCACATCTATTAAAAGATAACGTAGGTGTCATAAGATGAGCTTAACGAGAATAGAAACCTCATGTGGAATAAAAAGATAAAAGCTCATTTGATTTTGATTTCCAATATGAATACGAACCAAGAAAGTGTGGCCTATCGATCCTTTAGGCCTTCGAAATTTGAAGCTAAGAGTGTTAGAAAAGTTACCACAGGGATAACTGGCTTGTGGTAGCCAAGTGTTCATAGTGACGTTGCTTTTTGATTCTTTGATGTTAGCTTTTCCTATCATTGCGAAACAAAATTCACTAAGTGTTGAATTGTTCACCCACCAATAAGGAACGTGAGCTAGGTTTAGACTGTCATGAGACAGGTTAGTTTTACCTTACTGATGGTAATGTCACAATAGTAATTCAACCTAGTACAAGAGGAACCATTGATTCACATAATTGGTCATCACGCTTGGTTGAAAGGCTAGTGGCATGAAGCTACCATGCACTGGATTATGACTGAACACCTTTAAGTTAGAATTTAGGCTAGAAATGACACAAGCACCTATCGCTCAATTATCGACCCGTAGTAGGGGCCCATGGCCCTCAAGGGCACATGTCGTAGGTGTAGCCTCCAAGACAGACAAGCTGCGCGGGCTTCCTTGGAGCTCAATTCCCATTGAGAGATGGGTAGAATCCTTTACAAATGATTTAAATATGCGATGTGGTATTATAAGTGGTAGAGTGGCCTTGCTGCCACGATCCACTGAGATTCGACCCTTTGTCACTTTGATTCATCCTCCCCCTACCCTCCCCCTCTTAAGTCCCCTTGCTTCGTTCTTTTCATGTCCTACCCCTTCAAGGTTGGGGATGAATGGTGCCCTTTGTGCGGGCACCTCCCTGGCGGGTGCTTGTATTTGGTGCCCCGAACACTTTTTTGGTAGATGTTGGTGTCACGAGCTCCAATCTCAAACCAAACACCGTGCGACCTTAGACTGAGAATGAACTCTACATGCCTAAGTCAACCTATAAAATTAGGGATGAATGGTGCCCTCCGTGAGGGAACTTGCCTTAAACTCCATCGTGTTGGCCCCCGGTATGGATTATTACCTCAAATGCCGTCAACAGTGTCTGGCCCTTAGCTGGTGCAACCAATCACGTCCAACACCATCGCCTTTGGTAGATGCTAGCCCGTCATTACCCCGGGATGTTACCTCAGAGACCTCTTTGGTGGGTGTCTGGCCCTTCGTTGCCTTGGACACCTATTTAGTAGATGCCAATGTCACGGGCTCCATTCTAAAATGAAACATCGTATGACCTTAGACTGGGAATGAACTCCGTATGCTTAAGTTAGCCTACGAAACAAGCGTGCATGCACTAAACCAACCAGAGAGGTAGAATACGCAAGCTAAGGATTGATCGGGTCCCCTTCTATGTCTGGTGTTGGGTCACACACCAAATGCTCGTACCTAGGCCCGGGCCATGCACCATGCACACCATGACCGGGCAACAGGTGCGTTCAGACACATCCTCATATTTTTGCTATGCCAAAGCTATTTTTATGGCTTGTGAATTCATATAAGTGCTCACCGGTGCCCGTACACCATGCATGGGTGTCCTGAGCCTAGGCCGAGCATCATGCGCACCACGATTGGGTAGTGGGTGGGTTTAGGCACATCTTCATATTTTTGCCATGCCAATGCCATTTTTATGGCTTGTAAATTCATACAATGGTCCTCTAAGGCTTCACGTGAAGTTTGATGGCAAGATGACTCGTTTTCTATTTTTCATGATTTTTAGAATTTTTTGTGATTTGGGATTTTTTAAAATTTTTTAGAGGAGTTTTGGCCCCAATAAACCTGATCCTTGTATTTTTGTTGGCATGCACAAAAATATTCAGCTAAAAAATCAAAGTGTGTAAGATTTTGTCGCCATTTGAAAAAAGTGTCCCCATTTCAGACACTTGAATGGCTACTAATAGCAAACCTGTAAAAGTTAAAATGCTCTTTAAGGAGGTGTGAGTTCTCGAGATTTTGCATGCGGGATAGGGGGCCAACATAAGGGTTAAGCACCAGCACCCATCGCACATCATTACGGACACCTCCTGGCCCTCTGCCCCCAATTGTCGGAACCCTCATGCTACTAGCTAGGTTCTCTAGCGATGCTCCGACGATGGTGCCCTGGGTAAAAAATTATGGCACCAGCATATGCTCAAGCCCAGAATGTGAACCACGGCCAAAAATCAAACTCCGACCAAGGCCTCGACCACCATCGGCACAAGCTGGCCCCTGGTGCGGGCACTTGCCTCAACCACTATCGGCATATACTGGGCCTTGGTATGGGTACTTACTTTGAACTCTATTGGCACATGCTGGGCCTTGATGTAGGCATCTACCTCAACCATAATCGGCACAAGCTGGCCCTTGGTATGGGCACATGCTTCAAGCACTATCGGTATATGCCAACCCTTTGGTGCGAGCAATTACCTCGACCTTCATCGACTTATGCTGGGCTTGGTACGGGCACTTACCTTGACCACCATCGATGCTTACTGGCTCTTGGTGCGAGCAGCTATCTCAACCACCATCAGCACATGCTGGCCCTTGGTGCGGGCATTTACCTTAACCACCATCGACGTATGTTGTGCGAGCCTTCCTTGATGTGGTGTGGGCAACTTACGGGCCTAGCATTGTTTGTGTGGGCTGGCCTACATGCTGTGTAGACGGTTTGGCCTTCTCTCCAAGGCCTGACTCGCAAACCCCTACCAATGCTCCTGGTGCTCGAGCCTCACCCTCTACTACTTGAGTCTATACGCCTGGCGTGCCTGGTGCACTTACCTAGAGCGTGACATTCTCCCTCACCTAATTGTGCAATGCCCTTATTCCATCCTTTGTATGGTACTACCTAGTCTGATCTTGAAACTACCATAAGTCTTTTACTGGTTCCCAGCTCATCTCACTATTTAGAAGTGTCTTTCAATGCACCAAGTACTCTTGTCATAGCTGATAATTCTTCTACCTTACCTTCCGATCAGCTATGATGTTATGGACCTCCTTCTCATATGAAGCCCTCACTTCTAATGGTGCACGCTTTGACTTTGCTCGCCCTGGATCTCCATCATCCATATGGAATGGCTTGAGCATGCTAACATGGAACATCGAGTGTACCTTCAGCTTGGGTGGCATATCCAGCTTGTAGGGAACCTTGCCCACCCTCTTGACTACTCGAAAAGGTCTCTCACACCTCTACAGCCCCTTATGGCACACAATGGGATATAGCTTCACCAATACCAAGTCTCTCACTTGGAACTGCACATCCCACCTATTCTGGTCTCCTCACTTCTTTGACCTCTTTGTCGTCTTATGGAGATAGACTCTGGCCAAGTTAGTTTGCTCTTGCCAAGCCTTGGCAAACTTGTATGCTATTGGATTTGGCCTTGTGTAACCTACAGTAATCGAACCTGGTGTTAAAGTTTGCTGACCTATAATGATCTCAAATAGACTTTGGTTCATTGCTTCATTTCTTTGTAAGTTGTAAGAAAATTGGGTGACATCAAACAGCTTTGGCCAATCCCTTTTCGTGGCACTCACATAATGCCTGATGTAGACCTCCAATAGCCCATTCACACATTCAATCTACCTGTCAATCTGTGAATGCATGCTAGTGGAAAAGTTCAAGTTTGACCCCAATAGCTTGAATAACTCAGTCCAAAACCTGGCCATGAAATGCCTATCCTAGTCACTAACAGTGGTTTTTGGCACTCCTCAGCACTTCACCATGTTCTTTAAGAACAATTGGATTGCCTTCTCAACTGGGCACTCCTTGGTTGCTAGAATGAACACCCTATACTTGAAAAACTTATCCACTACAATCATGATACTTTCAAACCCCTCTGCCTTGGGTAGACTGACTATAAAGTCCAGAGTGATGCTCTTCTATGGTCTTTCTGGCACTACCAATGGCTTCAAGAGATCATTCGATTTCTTAAGCTCCACCTTGTCCTGTTGGCATACAAGACAAGTTTTCACATAGGCCTCCACATCTTCCCTCATATGCGGTCAATAGTACCGATCCTCTAGCAAAGCCAAGGTGTGGCTCACCCTTTGGATGTACAGCTTACCTTGAATCATGACACTCGTGCATGACTTCCCTATAAAGCTTCCCATGCTACGACACGAATAACCTACTACCCTTGGTGTACAACGAGTCATCTTGCAACCAAAACTACCTAGTCTTACCTTGCTGGGCATACTCCATGAGAGCGTTGGCTATAGGATCATGCACGAGCCCTTTCTTGATGCATAACACCAAAAACCTCTTTGGTTGGCTAATGGCAGCAAGGTTTACCTTCCTGTTCAAGGTGTCAACCATCATGGTCACTTGCCTTGGCTTGTACTCCAACTAAAAATCAAATTCTGTACGAAAATCTTGCCACCTTGCTTTCTTAGGGGATAACTTTTTCTGTCTCTAGAAGTAGCTGGTCACCACATTGTCTCTCCTGAACATGAACCTAGATCCCAATAGGTAATGGCACCAAGTGAACAAGCAGTGCACCACTATTGTCATCTTTTTCTTTTAGACTGTGTGTCTACGCTTAGTCTTGTTCAGCTTCTTGCTCTTGAACGTGACTCTATGTCCCTCTTACATCAGCACTCCCCCTATCACAAAGTCTAATACATCCATATGCACCTTATACAACTTGGCATGGTCTGGCAAGGCCAAGGTTGGCTCTTCGATCATAGCTTGTTTCAATCAATCAAAGGCTTCCTAGCACCCGGTGCTCCACTCCCATGCTTTTCCTTTCTTGAGCAAGTCAGTCAATGGTGTGGCTATGGTTGAGTGACCCTTGATGAAGTGCCTGTAGTAGTTAACCAGCCCAAGGAGAGACCTTAACTCTGTGACCTTGGCTGATGGTTCCCTCTCCAGGATGGCATGCACCTTGCTTTCATCCATGCGTATCTTACCACCTCCCACTATATGGCCTAGGAATGGGATCTTCTACTAGGCAAATGAGCACTTCTCTTTCTTGACAAATAGCTTGTGCGCCCGTAACACCTCGAACACCTGTCTTAAGTGGTCTACAGGCTCTTTCAATGTCTGGCTGGAGATCATAATGTCATCAAGATAAACCACAACAAACCGATCAAAGAATGATTGAAATACCTTATTCATGAGTGTACAAAAGGTTACTGAGGTATTGGTGAGTCCGAATGGCATGACCAAGAACTAGTGCAAACCATACCGAGTGGCACACATTGTTTGGGCTCATCTCCCTCCATGATCCTAACCTGGTAGTAGCTTGACCTTAAATCTAGCTTGGTAAACCACCTTGCGCTCCCAAGTTGGTTGAACAAGTCCACAATGAGTGAGATAGGATGCTTGTTCTTGACGATTAGCTTGTTCAAAGCTCGATAGTCTATGCACAGCTACAACGACCCATCATGCTTGCGCTAGCATAGAACCGGTGCACCATATAGCACTTTGGATGGCCTGATGAAGCTAGCATCAACTAACTCTTTGAGTTGCTTCCTTAACTCTTCCTTAACTCTTCCAACTCTGGCGAGGACATTCAATAAAGGGGCTTTGGCCAGTGGCTTGGCCTCAAACACCAACTCGATCTTATGGTCCACCTCTCTCTTAGGTGGTAGCTTGCTAGGCAACTTTGTGGGCATCACATCGTTAAATGACTCCAATACCTTTAGCACCTCCAAGGGGTGTTGGGTTCCTCCTCCCTCTGTTCTTCATACTTCAAGGCTACCAAAAAGGTGCCTTCATCCCTACTCACCATATTGGCAAATTGAATGGCTGACACCACCCTTGACCCTATCCCAGATTTGTGCCTCAATGGTACAAGGCATTGGCACCGTGCATCCAGAATACAAATAAAATTGGGCAAAGGCACAAGAAGAGCGTTAATTTGAACAAGGAAATCCAACCCAATCACAAACTCATAACCATCCAAAGGTATTACCTCAATGGTTTTCTTGCCCTTCTAGTCTCTAAGATGTAACTCCACTCCTCGCGTTACTCTAATGACTAACACTTTCTTGGAGTTCATCGTTTTAATGGTACCAGTCCCATTCTGCACCTAGAGTCAAAACTTTTGGGCTCTATCACCCAAAATAAATAAGTGTAAGGCATCTTTGTCCACCAGTGCACTCATTTTTTGACCTGTAACCATCAAATCCACAAACATCAAGCCCTTCAGCTTGTGACTCCCCTTACTCTGGATAGTATTAAGCACCAATGACCCAAGCTTCATTGCCTCTGCCTCTAGCTCCTAGTCAAACTCCTTGTCTACAGTAGCCAGCTTGCCCTTCTATGGCAATTATGTGCTATGTGGCCTCCTTCACATAGGTAGCATGTGAGTGGCTCTTAGTCCCCCTTTGCCTTCCACTTACCTACTGGTGGCTTCTCTACCATCTCTGTCTGAATGATCTCGATCCCCATCCTTGGACTTCTGGTCATGATCCCTTTCGTTAGACTACTTCTTCCCAGTCCCTCTTGTCCTTGCGCTTACCCTTAGGCTTAAAAGACTCGAACTTATTCTGTGGTTTAAACTCCACAAAAGACTCAGTAATAGTCATGGCCTTAGCCAATTCACGAACTCTCTACCTTTTTAGCTTGTGCTTCATCCACCACTTCAACCCATCCATGAAAGCAAATAGGCCTCCATCTCACTTAGATTCCGAGATCTGTAACATTAGTTTAAAGAACTTCAGACATAGTCCCTTATTTCCCCTTGCTAGGTCAGCCTGCGTAGCTTTGCCCTCACCTCATCATTGGCATACTCTAGGTAAAACTACTCCCTAAACTTTCATTGGAACTCTTCCCATGTTCCAATCATGGTGCCTTTATGCCTCACATCATCACACCTGCACTACCACCATAACAAGGCCACATTAGTAAGATACATCGAAGTGGTGCTTACCTTGGTAGCATCGTCTTACATGCCTGTGGCCTGAAAGTACTACTCCATGCCCCATAGATAGTTGTTTACTTCCCTGGTCATCCTAGTCCCCTTGAACTCTTTGGGCTTGGGGATGTCCACACGGGTCTTAGACACTCTAGCGAACATGCCATTTCCAATGCAGTCTTGCACGCTATGAGCTCGCTCATAAGCTTCTCCATCTCTTTGTGCATGGCCTCCATGCCATCGCGCATGGTCCCACTTGAGCCTCCAAGGTCTCATTCCTTTAGGTGATCACATCTAGGCTTTGATTGAGTGTAGTTTGTAACTCACCCTTGAGCTCTTCCTCCATAGAGTCTAGCATTTCGACGTGAGTCTCCACATCATCAAGCTTCTTTTTCATGTAACCTACAGTCACCTCCACCTTGGACAACCTCCCATCTATGGTAGACCAGATATCTCTCAAATTGGCCTTCTTGCCCCTTTCAAAGCCTTACTCCTGGGCCTCTGATTGTTGGCTAGCAACATCACTCTGTGATGCAATCTCCTTGATTGTGATCTAACCTACACACACACAAACTAGCAAAACTAAAACTGCTCTGATACCAACTGTCACAGGCTCTGACCTTAGACTCAGAAATCATGTGGCCTTAGGCTTGGAATCACCTCTTTCTAGCCTAAGTGAGCCTAAACCACAAGCATGCGAGCACTAGAACAAAATGAAAGATAGAATGCACAAGTTTGAGAGAAACAAGAAAAAAAAAGAAGTAGCTGGAATATGCTTCTGTATTACTAAAAATAAAGTGTGCATGATGTACAAAGGAGGGTAGGGTGATCCTCTATTTATAGTTGAGACCCCTAGCTACACTTATGGCTAAATCTCTAGAATCAAGGAATTAAAATCACACTAGGATTACACTGGTCATTTTTAGGGTCAACCAGATTCTGCTGAAGGCTCCCACTGATCTTGTGCACTTCTAGAAGATTCACTTACGCATTTGCACCTTTTGACCTTCCTTGATGTCGTGTGGGCAGCTTGCAAGCCTGGCCTTATCTGTGCAAGCTAGCCTGCATGTTGTGCAGGTGGTTTGGCCTTCTCTTCAAGGCCTAATGCATAAACCCTCGCCAATGCTCCTAGTGCACAAGCCTCGCCCTCTATTGCTTAAGCCTATCGAATACGAACCATGAAAGCATGGCCTATCGATCTTTTAGACCTTTGAAATTTGAAGCTAAAGGTGTCAAAAAGTTACCACAGTGATAACTGGCTTGTGGCAGCCAAGCGTTCATAGCGACGTTACTTTTTGATCTTTCGATGTTAGCTTTTCCTGTCATTGTGAAGTAGAATTCACCAACTATTGGATTGTTCACCCACCAATAGGGAACTTGAGCTAGGTTTAGACCATCGTGAGACAGGTTAGTTTTACCCTACTGATGGCAGCAACTCAATAGTAATTCAAACTAGTACGAGAAGAACCGTTGAGTTACACAATTAGTTATCGTACTTAGTTGAAAAGCCAATGGCATGAAGCTACCATGTGCTGGATTATAACTAAACACCTTTAAGTTAGAATCTGGGCTAGAAGTGACACACGCACAATTGTAGGGGCTAATGGTCCCTAAGGGCACATGTTGTAGGTGCAGCCCCCATGGCGGCCAAGTCATGCGAGCCTCATTGGAGCTTCATTCCCATCTAACAGCGGGTAAAATCCTTTGTAAATGACTTAAATACGTGACGGGGTATTGTAAGTGGCAGAGTGGCCTTGCTGCCATGATCCACTAAGATTCAACCCTTTGTCGCTTTGATTCATTCCTCATTTTCCCGAGTCCCTTCACTTCGTTCTTTTCACATTGCACCACTTTGGGGTTGGGGATGAATGGTGCCCTCTATGCGAGCACCTCCTTGGTGGGTGCCTAGCACTTGGTGACCCAGACACCTCTTTGGTAGTTGCTAGTGTCACAAGCTCTAGTCTCAAACCAAACACCGTGTGACCTTAGACTGGAATGAACTCTGTATGCCTTAGTCAACCTATGAAACTGGGGATGAATGGTGCCTTTCGTGAGGGCACTTACCTCAAACTTTATTGCCACACGCTAGCCCTCAGTGAGGGTTGTTGCCTCGAATGCCATCGACAGCGTTTGGCCCTTGGTTGGTATGGCCAATCACATCTAACACCATCACCCTTGGTAGATGCTGGCCCATTGCTGCCCTAGAATGTTGTCTCAGAGACCTCTTTGGTAGGTGCCTGGCCCCTCGTTGCCCTGAACATCTATTTGGTAGATGCTGATATCACGAGCTCCACTCTAAAACGGAACATCATGCAGCCTTAGACTGAAAATGAATTTCGTATGTCTAAGTTAGCCTACAAAACAAGCATGATGGCATTAAACCAACCAGAGAGACATAATACACAAGCTAAGGATTGACTGGGTCCCCCTTTATGTCTGGTGCTAGGTCACGCATTAAGGGCCTACAACTAGGCCTGGGCTACGCACCATACGCACCACGATCAAACAGCATATGGGTTTGGACACATCCTCATATTTTTGCCATGCCAAAGCCATTTTTATGTCCTATGAATTCATATAAGCACTCGCCAGTGCCCACGCACCACATGCAGGTGTCCTGAGCCTGGGTCAAGCACCACGCGCACCATGACTGGGCAGTGGGTGGGTTTAGGCACATCTTCATATTTTTTGCCATGCCAATGCCATTTTTATCACTTGTAAATTCATATAATTGTCCCCTAGGGCTTCACGTGAAGTTTCATGGCAAGGTGACTCATTTTCTTTTTTTTATAATTTTTAACATTTTTTACGGTTTGGGATTTTTTAAAACATTTTTAGGAGTTTTGATACCAAATTTGGTAGACCTAATCCTTGTATTTTTTTTGGCACGCACAAAAAAATTCAGCTAAAAAATCAAAGTGTAAAAACTTTTGTAGCCATTTGAAAAAAGTGTTCTCATTTCAGACACTTAAATGACTACTGATAGCAAACTAGTAAAAGCTAAAATGCTCTTTAAGGAGGTGTGAGTTTTCAAGGTTTTGCATGCGGGATAAGGGGCCAACATAAGGGCTAAGTACCAGCACCTGTTGCACATCATGTGCACACAACCCCTGGCCCCTTACCCTCAATCGTTGGAACCCCCACACCGTCAGCCAGGTTCTTTGACGATGCTCTAGCGATGGTCCAGCATATGCACCGTGGCCAAAAATCAAACTCTAACCAAAGTGTTAACCACCATTGACACATGTCGAGCCTTAGTACGGGCACTTACCTTGAATACCATCGACACATGCTGAGCCTCAGTTCGGGTATCTCCTTGACCACCATTGGTGAATGCCAGCCCTTGGTTCGAGCACATGCCTCAACCACCATTAGCACATGTCGACCCTTGGTGCGGATAGTTACCTCAACCCATGGTGTAAGTAGTTGTCTCGACCACCATCGACCCATCCTGGGCTTTCGTGTCGGCACTTGCCTCAACCACCATTGGTGTATGCTGGCCCTTGGTGTGAGCATCTACCTTGACCACCATTGGCACATGCTAGCCCTTGGTGCGGGCATTTGCCTTGACCACCATCGGTGTATGCTAGGCCTTGGTGTGAGCACTTGCCTTAATCACCATTGGTGCATGCTGGCACTTGGTGTGACAGTTGCCTCAACCACCATCGACGCATGCTAGGCTTTGGTGTGGGCACATGCCTCAACCACCATTGGTACAAGCTGGCCCTTGGTGTGTGCAGTTACCTTGACCACCATTGGCACATGCTGACCCTTAGTGCAGGCACATGCCTCGATCACCATTGGTGTATGCTGACCTTTGGTGTGGGCATATGCCTTGACCACTATTGGCGCATGCTGGCCCTTGGTGTTGGCAGTTACCTCGAACACCATCGGCACATGCTGGGCCTTGGTGCAGGCATCTACCTCAAACACCATAGGCACATGCTAGCCCTTGGTGCAGGCATTTGCCTCGAACACCATTGGCACATGCTAGCCCTTGGTGCGAGCACATACATTAACCATCATCGACACAAGCCAGCCCTTGGCATGGGTGCTTGCCTCGATCGCCATTAGCATGTGCCATGCCTTGATCAATATTGATAGAAGATGACCCTTGGAGCGAGTAGTTACCTCGAACAGCATCGGCACACATGTTGGGCCTTGGTGCGGGATATGCTTGTTTCAAAAAAATGTCCCCATTTTAAACACTTTAATGTCTACTGGTAGCATATCTATAAAATCTCTAATGCTCTTTAGGAGGTGGTAGTCTAGCACCCACTCTCTCTCCCACTAGGGGAGTTGGTGTACGTGATGGGCCTGTCATTGCATATACCCCGATAACATCCTCAAAGTAAAATACAGGCTGTGCATGCCTTCTGGCCATTTTATCCGATGACTGGTCACTTTAGTGACCCGTAGATGCCCATGGCCTCGACCAGTTGGTGTGCATGTGGAAATGAAGAGACAACCTTGAGCCTGTGCCCATGACTGATATTGCCCTAGACCTAAGACCAAGTCCCTAAATCAAGCAACGACTCCCTGGGGTGGTGCTAGTAGAAGTTGTGGTTGCAAGCTTAGCCCAGCCAAGTCTCTTGGTATTTGACAGTCTCGCAGTCCCTTCTCATCAACCACAAAATGCCTTGGCCTCAACGAGGCCATGCACGCAGCCAATGCTGCCCAAGACCCTAAGAACAAGTTTTTCAATCGGGCAATGTCCCTTTGGGGTGGTGACAAAAGAGCTTGCATGTGTGGTCCCGACCAGACCAAGCATTGGTGGTGTCGCGTCGTTGTTGCCTATCGATGGCAAAAGCAGTCTCGTGGCCCTTGCTTGTGTTTTTCTCGTGCTAAACGATTGTGGCGTGGCCTCATACATCATTTCCTTCACTTATTTGTCGAGTAATCGATCTAGTGAATTATGGACCGGCACGCTTGGATGTTGCCACTTGAACGTAATAGGCATATAAGTGGTGCTATGGTTGTGCATGTCGGCAGGCTCTGTGCTCGATGCATCAAACTATCGACCCATCATCCTCTTCAATCTTCCCCCATGCAGTCTCGTACCCTAAGGGCACAATCAAGATCCTATGCTACGTACCTAAATCGATGGAAATCGGATGTCTTGCCATCCTTCATTCATCTCATGTCCTTAGGGGCTACGGGTCAGAGCTCAATCGTGCCCTGTGTACCAGTGTGCCACCCAAACCTCCGTGGCCGCATTGGTGCATCAGTGTTTGATTGTGCTCTCGGATGCGAAACGATCTGCGAGCGTGGGCTCTCAGCCCCCATTCGTCCGATGCTATGCATTTCACGTGCTCGCCAAGCACGACGCTTGTGCTCCGTGTTGGCTCTTTTCGTCGCTCGGTCGGTGCGTCGAGGCCTATACGGTGCCAATGTCCTGAAAGAATGCTACCTTGTTGATCTAGCCAGTAGTCTTATGCTTGTCTCAAAGATTAAACCATGCTTGTGTAAGTATGAACTAATTCAGACAGTGAAACTACGAATGGCTCATTAAATCAATTATAGTTTGTTTGATGGTATCTACTACTTGGATAATTGTAGTAACTCTAAAGCTAATAAATACAACAAACCCTGACTTTTCTATTTAAAATCGTTCTGAACTTTTGTTTTTCCATAAAACAACTGTTTCAGTATAAAAGCTTATCCAAAAATAAAATAATACTACTTTATTAATATTTCAAAAATTAATAAGAGATTTAAAAAATAAATCAGTTCACTAAATCAAATAAAATAATTATGACCATTTGAACAGTTATCTATTTCAAATCATTATTACCTTTCGTTTCGTCATAAAACAATTGTTTTCTAACATACAAGCTTGTTAAATAAAATCATTATTATCTTTCGTTTGGTCAAAAAAACAATTGTTTTTCAACATACAAGCTTATTTGAAATATAATAATATTAATTTTTTTTAATATTTCAAGAATTAGTAAGAGATTTAAAAAATAAATCTGTTTACCAAACCGGTTTAAATAGTTATAATCAGTTCAAATAGTTATTACTATTTGAAGAATTATCTATTTCAAATTATTATAGCCTTTTGTTCTATCATAAAATAATTATTTTTGTTCATACAAATTTATTTAGATTAAAATAATACTAATTTAATAATAGTTTGAAAATTCATAACTAAGAGATTTAAAAAATAAATCCGTTTATCAAATTAGTTCAAATAGTTAAGACTATATGAACAATTATCAATTTCAAATCGTTATGATCTTTTATTTTGTCATAAAACAATTATTTCAACTCATACAAGTTTATTTGAAATAAAATAAAATTAATTTGCTAATATTTCAAAATTTTATAAGAAAGAGATTTTTAAAAAAATTCTATTTGCCAAAATAGTTCAAATAACTATAACTATTTGAACAATTATCTATTTCAAATCATTATTATTTTTTATTTTGTCATAAAACAATTGTTTTTGTTTATATAAGTTTGTTTGAAATAAAATAACACTAATTTATTAATATTTAGAAAATTAAGCAGTAAGAGATTTCAAAAATAAATTTGTTTACCAAATCATTTCAAATTGTTTTGACTATTTGAATAATTATCTATTTCAAATCATTTCAACCTTTTGTTTTGTTATCAAACAATTGGTTCTATTCATACTATTTTATTTAGAATAAAATAATTATGGCCATTTGAATAATTTCTATTTCAAATCGTTATGACATTTTGTTTTATTATAAAAAAATTGTTTTCGATCATTCAAGCTTATTTGAAATAAAATAATACTACTTTATTAATATTTCAAAAAGTAATAGGTAAGAGATTTAAAAAATAAATATGTTTATCAAACCAGTTCGAATAGTTATGACTATTTGAATAATTAAAATAATACAAATTTATTAATATTCAGACAATTAATAAGTAAATTATTTATAAAAAATCTATTTACCAAATAAGTTCAAATAGTTATGACTATCTGAATAATTATTTATTTCAAATCATTATGACTTTTTGTTTTGTCTTAAAACAATTGTTTTTGTTCATACAGGCTTATTCGAATTAAAATAATATTAATTTATTAATATTTTGACAATTAGTAAGTAAAATATTTTAAAAATAAATATGTTTACCGAACAAGTTCAAATAGTCATAACTATTTGAATAATTATTTATTTCAAATCGTTATGACTTTTTGTTTCATCATAAACAATTGTATCAGTTCATATAGCCTTATTCGAAATAAAATAATACTAATTGAATAATTTTTCAAAAATTATTGCATAAGAGATTTAAAATATGAATCTGTTTACTGAATAAGTTCAAATAGTTATGACTATTTAAACAGTTATCTATGTCAAATCATTATGATATTTTGTTTTGTCATAAAATAATTGTATTAATACAAGCTTATTTCGAAGAAAATAATATAAATTTATTAATATTTCAAAAATTAATAAAAAAATTTTTAAAATAAATTTATTTTCTGAACATGTTTAAATAATTATAACTATTTAAACAATTATTTATTTCAAATAGTCATGACCTTTTGTTTTATTATAAACTAATTGTTTTTGTTCATACAAGCATATTCAAAATAAAATAATACTAATTTATTAATATTCCAAAAATTAATAAGTAAAAAATTTAAAAAATAAATCATTTACTAAGCAAGTTTAAATAGTTATGACTATTTGAATAATTATTTATTTCAAATAATTATGAGCTTTTGTTTTGTGATAAAATAATTGTTTCTATTCATACAAGTTTATTCAAAATAAAAAAATACTAATTTATTAATATTCTAAAAATTAATAGCTAGGAGATTTAAAAAATAAATATTTTTACCGAACAAGTTCAAATAGTCATGTCCATTTGAATAGTTATCTA
Organism: Durio zibethinus; assembly: GCF_002303985.1. The sequence goes on along the minus strand of NW_019167871.1, from coordinate 6,587,178 downwards.
TTTCAAATTGTTATGACCTTTTGTTTTGTCATAAAACAATTGTTTTTGTTCATGCAAAATTATTTAGAATAAAATAATTATGATATAATAATATTTTAAAAATTAATAAGAGATTTAAAAACTAAATCTATTTACCAAAATAGTTCAAATAGTTATGACTATTTGAATAATTATTTATCTCAAATCGTTATGATCTTTATTTTGTTATAAAGCAATTGTTTCTTTTCATACAAGCTTATTTGGATTAAAATAATACTAATTTAATAAAATTCCAAAAATTAGTTAGTAAGAGATTTGAAAAATAAATGTGTTTACTAAACCATTTCGAATACTTAAGACTATTAAAGCAATTATCTATTTCAAATCGTTCTGACCTTTTATTTAGTCATAAAACAATTATTTAAGTTCATACAAGCTTATTTAGAATAAAATAATACTAATTTATTAACATTCAAAAAATTAATGAGCAAAAGATTTAAACAAATAAATCTATTTACCAAGCAAGTTGAAATAGATTTGACTATTTGAACAATTATCTATTTAAAGCCATTATAACCTTTTGTTTTGTCATAAAACAATTGTTTCAGTTCATAAAAACTTATTCAAAATAAAATAATACTACCCTATTAATATTTCAAAAATTAATAAGAGATTAAAAAACTAAAGCTATTTTTCAAACCAGTTCAAATAGTTATAAATATTTAAACAAATATCAATATCAAATCGTTATGATCTTTGTCTTCTCATAAAACAGTTGTTTCTGATCATACAAGCTTATTCAAATAAAATAATACTAAGTTAATAATATTTCAAAAATTAATAAGTGATTTAAAAAATAAATGTGTTTGTCAAATCGGTTGAAATAGTTAAGAATATTAGAATAATTATCTATTGAAATCATTCTAACCTTTTGTTTAGTCATATAATAATTGTTTCAGTTCATACAAGCTTACTTGAAATAAAATAATAGTAATTTATTAACATTTGAAAAATTAATAAGCATAAGATTTGAAAAAATAAATGTGTCTACCGAACAAGTTCAAATAGTTATGACTATTTGAACAATTATCAAGTTAAAATCATTATGACCTTTTATTTTGTCATAAAATAATTGTTTTAGTTCATAAAAGCTTATCCAAAATAAAATAATACTACTTTATTAATAATTCAAAAATTAATAAAAGATTTAAAAAATAAATTAGTTTATTGAATCAATTTAAATAATTATGGCCATTTGAGCAACTATCTATTTCAAATCGTTATTATCTTTTGTTTTGTCATAAAACAATTGTTTTTCAACATACAAGCTTATTTGAAATAAAATAATCCTAATTTATTATTATTTGAAGAATTAATAAGAGATTTAAAAAATAAATCTATCTATTGAATCATTACAAATATTTATGACAATTTGAATAATTATTTATTTCAAATTGTTATAACCTTTTGCTCTATCACAAAACAATTGTTTCTGTTTATACAAGCTTATTCGAAATAAAATAATACTAAGTTAGTAAAATTCTAAAAATTAATAACTAAGAGTTTAAAAAATAAATTCATTTGCCAAACTAGTTCAAACAGTTAAGATTATATGAATAATTATTTATTTCAAATTGTTATGACCTTTTGTTTTGTCATAAAATAATTATTTCAGCTCATACAATCTTCTTCAGAATAGAATAAAACTAATTATTAATATTTTAAAAATTTATAAGTAAGAGGTTTAGAAAATAATTCTATTTACCAAACTAGTTCAAATAATTATAATTATAATTATAATTATTTGAACAATTATGTATTTCAAATCATTATTACTCTTTGTTTTGCCATAAAATAATTGTTTTTGTTAATATAAGTTTGTTTGAAATAAAATAATACTAATTTATCAATATTTAGAAAATTAATTAGTAAGAGATTGAAAAAGTAAATTTCCTTACCAAACCATTTCAAATAGTTTTGACTATTTGAATAATTAACAATTTCAAATTGTTATAAGCTTTTATTTTGTCATCAAACAATTGATTCTGCTCATATTATTTTATTTGAAATAAAATAATACTAATTTAATAATCTTTTGAAACTTAATAACTAAAAAAATTAAAAAATAAGTCTAATTGCCAAACTAGTTCAAATAGTTAAGACTATATTAACAATAATCTATTTCAAATCAATATAATCTTTTCTTTTGTCATAAACAATTGTTTTGTTCATACAAGTTTATTCAAATTAAAATAATATGAATTTAATATATTTCAAAAATTAATATGAGATTTAAAAAATAAATTGTTTACCAAATTAGTTCAAATGGTTAAGACAATAGAAAAATTATCTATTTTAAATCGTTTTAACCTTTTGTTTAGTTATAAAACAATTATTTTAGTTCATAGAAGCTTATTCAAAATAAATTAATACTAATTTATTAATATTTAAAAAATTAATAAGAAAGAGATTTAAAAAAATAAATATGTTTATCGAAGAAATTCAAATAGTTATTATTATTTGAACAATTGTCTATTTAAAATTATTATAACCTTTTAATTTGTTATAAAACAATTGTTTTAGTTAATAAAAGCTTAGACAGAATAAAATAATACTAATTTATTAATATTTTCTAAATTATTAAGTAAAAAAATTTAAAAATAAATTTGTGTATCGACTTAGTTAAAATAATTATGGCCATTTGAATGATTATCTATTTCAAATCGTTATGACTTTTTGTTTTGTCATAAAACAATTGTTTCTGATCATAGAAGCTTATTTGGTTAAAACTAATACTAATTTAATAGTATTCTAAAAATTAATAAGTAAGAGATTTAAAAAATAAATGTGTTCGCTGAACCAGTTCAAATAGTAAAAACTATTAGAATAATTTTTTATTTCTCATCTTTTTGACATTTTGTTTAGTTATAAAATATTTGTTTCATATCTTACAAGCTTATTAGGAATAAAATAATCCAGATTTATTAAAGTTCAGAAAATTAATAAGTAAAAGATTTTAAAAAATAAATCTATTTACAAAACAAATTTAAATAGTTGAGTATTTGCACAATTATTTATTCAAAATTGTCACAAATTGTTTTTTTTCATAAAAAAATTGTTTTACTTCATAAAAGCTTATCCAAAATAAAATATTTCAAAAATTAATAAGCATGAATTTAAAAAATAAATTTATTTATTGAACAAATTCAAATAGTTACTACTATTAGAACAATTGTCTATTTAAAATTGTTATTACCTTTTATTTTGTTATAAAACAATTGTTATAGTTCATACAAGCTTATTCAAAATAAAATAATACTAATTTATTAATATTTAAACAATTAATAAGTAAGAAATTTAAAAAGTGAATCTATTTATCGAATCAGTTCAAATAATTATGACCATTTCAATAATTATCTAATTCAAATCGTTATTACCTTTTGTTTGTCATATAACAATTGTTTTGATCATACAAGCTTATTCAAAAAAAAATAATGCTAATTTATTAATCTTTCAAAAATTAATAGTAAGAGATTTAAAAAATAAATTCATTTACCGAACCAGTTTAATAGTTATGATTATTTGAACAATTGTATATCAAGTCATTATAACCTTTTATTCTATCATAAAAAAATTATTTTTGTTCATAAAAGCTTATTCGAAATAAAATAATACTAATCTAATAATATTTCAAAAATTAATAACTAAGAGATTTAAAAAATAAATTTATTTATCGAACCAATTCAAATAGTTAAGATTATATGAACAATTATCTATTTCAAATCATTATGACCTTTTGTTTTGTCATAAAACAATTTTTTCAATTCATACTAGTTTATTAGGAATAAAATAAAATGAATTAATTAATATTTCAAAAATTAATAAGTAAGAGATTTAAAAAATAATTTTGTTTACCTAACCAAATCAAATAATTATGACTATTTGAACAATTATGTATTTCAAATCGTTACGACCTTTTGTTTTATCATAAAATAAAAGTTTTTGTTCATATAAGTTTGTTTGGAATAAAATAATACTAATCTACTAATATTTCTAAAATTAATAAGAGATTTAAAAAATAAATCATTTATCAAAACATTTCAACTAGTTATGACTATTTGAGTAATTATTTATTTCAAATCGTTATGACTTTTTGTTATGTTATAAAATAATAGCTTCTGCTCGTATAAGTATATTCATATTAAAATAATATTAATTTACTAATATTTTGATAATTAATAAGTAAAAGATTTAAAAAATAAATATGTTTATCAAACAAGTTCTAATAGTCATGACTATTTGAGTAATTATCTATTTCAAATTGTTTTGACTTTTTCTTTCGTAGTAAAACAGTTGTGTCAATTCATAGAAGCTTATTTGATTTAAAATAATACTAATTTATTAATATTCCAAAAATTAATGAGTTAAGGAATTATTTATTTCAAATCGTTATGACTTTTTGTTTGTCATAAAACAATTACTTCTATTGATGCAAGCTTATTTTGAATAAAATTATATAAATTTATTAATATTCCAAAAATTAACAAGTAAAAGATTTAAATCTATTTACCAAACGAGTTCAAATAATTATGACTATTTGAACAATTATTTATTTCAAATTGTTATGATATTTTGTTTTGTCGTAAAACAATTATTTTATTTATACAAAATTATTCAAAATAAAATAATAATAATTTATAAATATTTCAAAATTAATAGGAGATTTAAAAGCTAAATCTATTTTTAGACCAGTTTAAATAGTCATGACTATTTGAATAATTATCTAAAATCATTATGATCTTTGTTTTGTCATAAAACAATTGTTTTTGTTTATACAGGTTTATTTGGAGCAAAATATAGCTAAACTAATAATATTGTAAAATGAATAAGTAAGAGATTTTAAAAATAAATGCTTTTGCCAAAATAATTCAAATAGTTAAGACTATTAGAAAAATTATCTATTTCAAATTGTTTTGACCTTTTATTTAGTCATAAAATAATTGTTTCAGTTCATACATGCTTATCCAAAATAAAATAGTACTATTCTATTAGCATTCAGAAAGTTAATAAGCAAGAAATTTGAAAAAATAAATCTGTTTACCAAAAATAGTTAAGTCAATTTGAACAATTATCTATTTAAAATCATTATGGCTTTTTGTTTTATAATAAAACAATTGTTTTAGTTCATAAAAACTTATGAAAATAAAATAATATTACTTTATTAATATTTCAAAAATTAAGAAGTTGGAGATGTTTAAAATAAATCAATTTATTGAATCAATTCAAATAATTATGGCCATTTGGACAATTATCTTTTTCAAATAATTATGAACTTTTATTTTCTCTTAAAACAATTGTTTTTCATTGTATAAGCCTATTTGGAATAAAATAATACTAATTTTTAATATTTCAAAAATTAAAGAGTAGGAGATTTAAAAAATGAATTTATTTACCGAACCAGTTTAAATAGTTATGACTATTTGAACAATTATATATTTCAAATCATTAAAACCTTTTTATTTTGTCATAAAACAATTATTTATGTTCATACAAGCTTATTCAAAATAAAATAATACTAATCCAATAATATTATGAAAATTAATAACTAAAAGATTTAAAAAATAAATTTGTTTACCAAACCAGTTCAAATAATTAAGGTTATATGAATAATTATTTATTTTAAATTGTTATGACCATTTGTTTTGTCGTAAAGCAAATGTTTTTCTTCATATAAGTTTGTTCAGAATAAAATAATGCTAATCTGCTAATATGTAAAAAATTAATAAGAGATTTAAAAAAATAAATCTGTATATAAAAAAAATGTAAATAGTTATGAGTATTTGAGCAATTATTTATTTCAAATTGTTATGACTTTTTGATTTGTTGTAAAATAATAGTTTCTGTTCATACAAGCATATTTGGATTAAAATAATATTAATTTATTAATATTTCAACAATTAATAAGTAAAAGATTTAAAAAAATAAATATTTTTATCGAACTAGTTAAATAGTCATGACGATTTGAGTAATTATCTATTTCAAATTATTTTGACCATTTCTTTTGAAATAAAATAATTGTTTTAGTTCATATAAGTTTATTTGATGTAAAACAATAATAATTTATTAATATTTCAAAAATTAATGAGTAAAAGAATTAAAAGAAGAATTTGTTTACCGAATAAGCTCAAATAGTTTGACTATCTAAACAATTATCTATTTCAAAACATAATGACCTTTTGTTTTGTCATAAAACAATTGGTTCTATTGATGCAAGCTTATTTCAAATTAAATAATATTAATTTATTAATATTTCAAAAATTAATAATCAAAAGATTTAAAAACTGAGTTTGTTTATCGAACAAGTTCAAATAGCTATGACTATTTGAAAATTTATCTATTTGAAATCGGTATAACCTTTTGTTTTGTCATAAAATGATTTTTTTTTATTCATACAATCTTGTTTGATTAAAATAATACAAATTTATTAATATTAAGACAATTAATAAGTAAAAGATTTGAAAAATAAATATGTTTATTGAACAAGTTCAAATCTTTATGACTGTTTAAACAATTATTTATTTCAAATTGTTATGACTATTTGTTTAGTTATAAAACAATTGTTTTTGTTCATACAAGCTTATTTGGATTAAAATAATATTAATTTATTAATATTTCAACAATTAAGAAGTAAAATATTTAAAAAATATATATGCTTATGAAACAAGTTCAAATAGTCATGACTATTTGACTAATTATTTATTCAAATCATTGTGACCTTTGTTTTGTAATAAAACAATTGTTTTAGTTCAAATAAGCTTATTTGAAAGAAAATAATACTAACTTATTAATATTTCAAAAATTAATGAGTAAGAGAATTAAAAAATGAATTTGTTTACCGAACATATTCAAATAGTTATGACTATCTGAACAATTATCTATTTCGAAACATTATAACCTTTTGTTTTGTCACAAAACAATTGGTTCTGTTCATGTGAGCTTATTTTAAATAAAACAGTATAAATTTTCTAACATTCCTAAAATTCAGAAGTAAAAATTTTAAAAATAAATATGTTTTCCAAACATGTTTATATAGTTATGACTATTTGAACAATTATCCATTTCAAATCGTTATGACCCTTTGTTTTGTCATAAAACCAATTGTTTCTATTCATAAAAGCTTATTTTGAATAAAATAATTCTAATTTATTAAAATTCCAAAAATTAATAAGCAAAATATTTAAAAAATAAATTAATTTATCGAGCGAGTTTAGATAGTTATGACTATTTGAACAATTATTTATTTCAAAGTTGTTATATTTTGTTTTGTCATAAAAATAATTGTTTCCATTTATACAAGTTTATTCGAAATAAAATAATACTAATTTATTAATATTTTAAAAATTATAAGTTGGAGATTTAAAAAATAGATCTGTTTATCAAACAAGTTCAAATAGTCGTGTCCATTTAAGCTATGATCTATTTCAAATCGTTATGACATTTTGTTTTGGTGTAAAACAATTGTTTCTATTCATATAAAATTATTCAAAACAAAATAATACTAATTTATTAATATTTCAAAAATTAATAAAAGATTTAAAAACTAAATCTGTTTCTTAAACTAGTTCAAATAATTATGACTATTTGAACAATTATCTATCTTAAATCGTTATGATCTTTGTTTTGCCTTAAAACAATTGTTTTTGTTTATACAAGCTTATTCAAAGTAAAATATTTCTAAATTAATAATATTCTAAAAATTCTAAGTAAGAAGTTTAAAAAATAAAATGTGTTGGTGAACCAGTTCAAATAGTTAAGACTATTAGAACAATTATTTATTTCAAATTGTTTTGACCTTTTGTTTAGTTATAAAATAATTGTTTTAGTTCATATATGCTTGTTTGAAATAAAATAATACTAACTTATTAACATTCAAAAAATTAATAAGCAAGAAATTAAAAAAAATAATTATGTTTGCCAAACAAGTTCAAATAGTTATGACTATATGAATAATTATCAATTTAAAATAAATATGACCTTCTGTTTTATCATAAAATAATTGTTTCAGTTCATAAAAGCTTATCTAAAATAAAATAATATTGCTTTATTAATATTTCAAATTTTGATAAGTTAGAGATTTAAAAAGTAAGTTAGTTTATTGAATCGGTTCAAATAATTATGCCCATTTTAGGTAATTATGTTTTTGAAATCATTATGAACTTTTGTTTCATCATAAAACAATTGCTTTTCATCATACAAGCCTATTCGAAATAAAATAATACTAATTTAGTAATATTTCTAAAATTACTAAGAGATTTAAAAAATAAATCTATTTATTGAACCAGTTCTTATTTGAACAATTATCTATTTTAAATTATTATAACTTTTTATTATGTTATATACTAATTATTTCAGTTCATATAAGCTTAATTGGAATAAAATAATACTAATTTAATAATATTCCAAAAATTAATAACTAAGAGATATAAAAAATAAATATGTTTGCTGAAGCAGTTTAAACAATTAAGACTATATGAACAATTGTCTATTTCAAATCGTTATACATTTTGTTTTGTCATAAAACAATTGTTTCAGTTCATACAACCTTACTTGAAGTAAAATAATACTAATTTATTAATATTCCAAAAATTACAAGGTGATTTAAAAAGTAAATCTGTTTATTGAATTAGCTCAAATAATTATGGCTTTGTCAATAATTATCTATTTCAAAATGTTATTACCTTTTGTTTGGTCATATAACAATTGTTTTTGAACATTCAACCTTATTCAAAATAAAATAATGATAATTTATTAATCTTTCAAAAATTAATAAGTAGTGATTTGAAAAATAAATCTATTTACCAAACTAGTTCAAATAGTTATGACTATTTGAACAATTGTAAACTTGAGATCATTATAACCTTTTGTTCTATCATTAAATAATTATTTTTGTTCATACAAGCTTATTCATAATAAAATAAAACAAATCTAATAATATTCCAAAAACTAATAGCTAAGAGAATTAAAAAATAAATTTGTTTATTGAACCAGTTTTAATATTTAAGACATATGAATAATTATCTATTTCAAATCGTTAGGACCTTTTGTTTTGTCATAAAATAAGTTTTTTGGAATTCATACTAACTTATTTGGAATAGAACAAAACAAATTTATTAGTGTTTCAAAAATTAATAAGTAGGAGATTTAAAAAATAATTCTATTTACCTAACCAATTCAAATAATTATGACTATTGTAGCAATTATCTATTTCAAATCGTTATTATCTTTTGTTTTGTCATAAAACAAATGTTTTTGTTCATATAAGTTTGTTCAGAATAAGGTAATACTAATCTATTAATATTTCAAAAATTAATAAGAGATTTAAAAAATAAAATCTATTTATCAAACTAGTTCAAATAGTTATGATTACTCGAGCAATTATTTATTTCAAATCATTATGATTTTTTGTTATATTTTAAAATAATTGTTTCTATCCATACAAGCTATTCAGATTAAAATAATACTAATTTATTAATGTTTTGACAATTAGTGAGTAGAAAATTTAAAAAATAAATATGTTTACCGAAGTAGATCAAGTAATCATGACTATTTGAATAATTATCTATTTCAAATCGTTATGATCCTTTGTTTTGTCATAAAAGAATTGTTTCATTTTATATAAGCTTATTCAAAATAAAATAATACTAATTTATTAATAATCTAAAAATTAATAATAAAGATATTTAAAAAATAAATCTGTTTATTTAACAAGTTTAAATAATTATGATTGTTTTAACAATTATCTATTTAAAATCACTATAACCTTTTGTTTTGTCATAAAATAATTTTTTCTATTCACACAAGCTTATTTTGAATAAAATAATACAAATTTATTAATATTAAGGCAATTAATAAGCAAAAGATTTTAAAAACTAAATTTGTTTACCAAATAAGTTTAATTCATTATGACTATTTGAGCAATTATTTATTTCAACTTGTTATGACTTTTTGTTTTGACATAAAATAATTGTTTCTATTCATACAAGTTTATTTAGATTAAAATAATATTAATTTATTAATATTTTGACAATTATAATTAAAAGATTTAAAAAAATAAATATGTTTTTTGAACAAGCTCAAATAGTCATGACTATTTTAATAATTACCAATTTCAAATCATTATGACCTTTTCTTTTGTAATAAAACAATTGTTTCAGTTCGTATCAGCATATTTGAAGTAAAATAATATTAATTTATTAATATTTCAAAAATTAATGAGTAACAAAGTTAAAAAAAGAATTTATTTACTGAATAAGTTTAAATAGTTATGATTATTTGAATAATTATTTATTTCAAAACATTATGACCTTTAGTTTTGTCATAAAACAATTGGTTCTATTCATGCAAGTTTATTTTGAATAAAATAATTTAAATTTATTAATATTCTAAAAATTAATAAATAAAAATATAAAAAATTAATCTATTTTTAAAACACATTCAAGTTGTTATGACTATTTGAACAATTATGTATTTCAAATCGTTATGACCTTTTGTTTTATCATAAACCAATTGTTTATGTGGATAAAAGCATATTCAAAATATAATAATACTAATTTATTAAAATTTCAAAAATTAATAAGTAAAAGATTTAAAAATAAATCCATTTATCGAACGAGTTCAAATAGTTATAACTATTTAAACAATTATTTATTTCAAATCATTATGATCTTTTGTTTTGTCATAAAACAATTGTTTCTATTCATATAAGTTTATTTGAAATAAAATTATACTAATTTAGTAATATTCTAAAATTTAATAAGTTGGAGATTTAAAAAATAAATCTGTTTACCGAACAAGTTCAAATAGTCTTGTCCATTCACACAATTATCTATTTCAATTTGTTATGAAATTTTGTTTTGTCATAAAACAATTGTTTTTATTCATACAAAATTATTCAGAATAAAATGATACTAGTTTATTAATATTCTAAAAATTAATAAGAGATTTAAAAACTAAATTTGTTTGTCAAACTAGTTCAAATAGTTATGAGAATTTGGACAATTATCTATCTCAAATCGTTATGATCTTCATTTTGTCATAAAACAATTGTTTCTATTCATTCAAGCTTAATTGGAGCAAAATATTGTTAAACTAATAATATTCTAAAAATTAATAAGTAAGAGATTTAAAAAATAAATGCATTTACCGAACAAGTTCAAATAGTTAAAACTATTAGAATAATTATCTATATCAAATCATTTTGACCTTTTCTTTAGTCATAAAAATATTGTTTCAGATCATACATGCTTATTCAAAATAAAATAATATTATTTTATTAACATTCAAAAATATTAATAAGCAAAAAAATGTTTAAAAAATGTTTACCGAACAAGTTCAAATAGTTATGACTATTTGAACAATTATCTATTTAAAATCGTTATTACCTTTTGTTTTATCCTAAAAAAATTATTTCAGATCATAAAAGCTTTTTCAAAATAAAATAATATTACTTTATTAATATTTTAAAAATTGAGAAGTTGGTGATATAAAAAATAAATTAGTTTATCGAATCAGTTCAAATAGTTATAACCATTTAAACAATTATCTATTTCAAAACATTATAAACTTTTGTTTTGTCTTAAAACAATTTTTTTATCATATAAGCCTATTCAGAATAAAATAATACTAATTTATTAATATTTCAAAAACCAATATGTAGGTGATTTAAGAAATAAATATGCTTACTAAACTAGTTCAAATAGTTATGACTATTTCAACAATTATATTTTTCAAATCATTATAACCTTTTGTTTTGTCATAAAACAATTATTTATGTTCATACAAGTTTATTTGAAATAAAATAATACAAATCTAATAATATTATGAAAATTAATAACTAATAGATTTAAAAAATAAATTTTTTTGCCGAAATAATTCAAATAGCTAAGGCTATATGAATAGTTATCTATTTCAAATTGTTATGACTTTTTGTTTTGTCGTAAAACAAATGTTTTTGTTCATATAAGTTTGTTCAAAATAAAATAATATTAATTTATTAATATTTTGAAAATTAATAAGAGATTTAAAAAATAAATTTGTTTACCAAAACAATTCAATTTGTTATAACAATTTAAACAATAATTTATTTCAAATAGTTGTGACCATTTGTTTTATCATAAAATAATTGTTTCTATTGATACATTATTATTCAAAATAAAGTAATGCTAATTTGTTAATATTCCAAAAATTACTAAGTAATTGATTTAAAAAATGAATCTATTGGCTTGACCAGTACAGATAGTTATAACTATATGAACAATTATTTATTTCAAATGATTATGATCTTTATTTTGTCACAAAATAATTGTTTTTGTTCGTATAAGTTGATTTGAAATAACATAATTTTAATTTATTAATATTTCAAAAATTAATAAGAGAATTAAAAACTGAATCTATTTATCGAAGAAATTTAAATAGTTATGACTATTTGAACAATTACCTATTTCAAATCACTATAACCTTTTGTTTTGTCATAAAATAATTTTTTTCTATTTATACAAGCTTATTTCAATTAAAATAATTCAAATTTATTAATATTCAGACAATTATTAAGTAAAAAATTTAAAAAGTAAATATGTTTATCAAATAAGTTCAAATAGCTATGACTATTTGAACAATTATTTCAAATCATTATGACTTTTTGTTTTCTCATAAAATAATTGTTTTTGTTCGTACAAGCTTTTTGGATTAAAATAATATTAATTTATTAATATTTGGACAATTAAAAAGAAAAAGATTTTAAAAATAGATATGCTTACCGAATTAGTTCAAATTGTGATAACTATTTGAATAATTATTTATTTAAAATTGTTATGACCTTTTGTTTCATCATAAAACAATTCTATCAATTCATATAGGCTCATTCAAAATACAATTATACTAATTTATTAATAATCCAAAAATTAATGAGTAAGAGATTTAAAATATGAATTTGTTTACAAAACAAGTTCAAATAGTTCAACTATTTGAACAAATATTTATTTCAAATATTTATCATAAAATAATTGGTTCTATTCATACAAGCTTAGTTTGAATAAAATAGTATAAATTTATTAATATTCCAAATTTAATAAGTAAAAATTAAAAAAATAAATATGTTTTCTAAACAGTTCAAATAGTTATGGCTACTTGAATAATTATCTATTTTAAATAGTTATGAACTTTGTTTTGTCATAAACCAATAGTTTTTGTTCACACAAGTGTATTTGAAATAAAATAATACTAATTTATTAATAATTAAAAAATTTGTAAGTAAGAGATTTAAAAAATATTGTGATTGTTGGACTAGTTCAAATAGTTAAAACTATTAGAACAATTACATATTTCAAATTGTTATGACCTTTTGCTTAGTCATAAAACAATTGTTTCTGTTCATACAAGCTTATTCAGAATAAATTAGTACTAATTTATTAACATTTGAAAAATTAAAAAGAAAGAGATTTTAAAAAATAAATCTATTTACTAAACAAGTTCAAATAGTTTTTATTATTGGAACAATTGTCAATTAAAAATCATTATAACCTTTTGATTTGTCATAAAACATTTGTTTCAATTAACACAAGCTTAGATAGAATAAAATAATACTGATTTATTAATATTTCCTAAATTATTAAGTAAGAAATTTAAAAAATAAATCTGTTTACTAAATCAGTTAAAATTATTATGGCCATTTGAATGATTATCTATTACAAATCATTATGACCTTTTGTTTTGTCATAAAATAATTGTTTTAATTAGACAAGCTTATTTGAAATAAAATGATACTATTTTATTAATATTTCAAAATTAGTAAGCAACAGATTTAAAAAATAAATCTGTTTACTAAATCAGTTTAAATAGTTATGACTATTTGAACAATTATCAATCTCAAATTGTTAAAATCATTGTTTTGTCATAAAACAATTGCTTTTGATCATTGAAGCTTATTCGGTTAAAAACAATACTAATTTAATAATATTTCAAAAATTAATAAGTAAGAGATTTAAAAAATAAATGTATTTGCTGAATCAATTCAAATAGTTAAAATTATTAGAATAATTACCTATTTCAAATTGTTCTGACTTCTTGTTTAGTCATAAAATATTTGTTTCATATCTTACAAGCTTATTCGAAATAAATGTGTTTGCCGAATCAATTCAAATAGTTAAAACTATTAGAATAATTACCTATTTTAAATCGTTCTGACTTCTTGTTTAGTCATAAAATATTTGTTTCATATCTTACAAGCTTATTCAAAATAAAGTAATCCAAATTTATTAATATTCAAAATATTAATAAGCAAAAGATTTGAAAAAAAATAAATCTATCTATCAAACAACCTAAAATAGTTATTACCATTTGAACAATTATCTATTTAAAATTGTTATGACTTTTTTTTTTTACATATAACAATTGTTTTAATTCATAAAAGCTTATCTAAAATAAAATAATACTAATTTATTAATATTTCCAAAATTAAATAAGCCAGAGTTTAAAAAATAATTTTTTTATTGAATAAATTCTAATACTTACGACTATTTGAACAATTGTCTATTTAAAATTGTTATGACCTTTTGTTTTGTCATAAAACAATTGTTTCAGTTCGTACAAGTTTATTTGAAATAAAATAATGCTACTTTATTAATATTCCAAAAAAAAATAAGTAATTGATTTAAAAAGTGAAAATATTTACTGAATTAGTTCAAATAATTAAGGTCATTTCAATAATTATCAATTTCAAATTGTTATTTCCTTTTGTTTGGAATCAAATAATTTTTTCAATTCATACTAGCTTACTCAGAATAAAATAAAATGAATCTATTAATATTTCAAAAATTAATAAGTAAGAGATTTGAAAAATAATTTTGTGTACCTAACTAATTCAAATAATTATGACTATTTAAACAATTATTTATTTAAAATTGTTATGACCTTTTGTTTTGTCATAAAACAAATGTTTTTGTTCATATACATTTGTTTGAAATAAAATAATACAAATTTATTAATATTTAAAAAATTAATAAGAGATTTAAAAAATAAAATCGTTTATGAAATCAGTTCAAATAATTGTGACTATTTAAGCAATTATTTATTTCAAATCATTATGACTTTTTGTTCTATTATAAAACAATAGTTTTTGTTCATATAAGCTTATTTGGATTAAAATAATATTAATTTATTAATATTTTGACAATTAATAAGTAAAAAATTTCAAAAATAAATATGTTTAGTGAACTAGATCAAATAATCATGACTATTTGAATAATTACCTATTTTAGTTCGTATAAGCTTATTCAAAATAAAATAATACTAAGTTATTAATATTCTAAAAATTAATGACTAAGAGATTTAAAAAATGAATTTGTTTACCGAACAAGTTTAAATAATTAGGACTATTTCAACAATTATCTATTTGAAATCATTATAACCTTTTGTTTTGTCATAAAATGATTTTTTCTGTTCATACAAGCTTATTTTGAATAAAATAATATAAATTTATTATATCAAGATAATTAATAAGTAAAAGATTTAAAAAATAAATTTGTTTACCAAACAAGTTCAAATCATTATGACTATTTAAATAGTTATTTGTTTCAAATTGTTATGACTTTTTGTTTTGTCATAAAATAATTGTTTCTATTCATACAAGCTTATTCAGATTAAAATAATATTAATTTATTAATATTTTGATAATTAATAAGTAAAAGATTTAAAAAATAAATATATTTACTGAACAAGTTTAAATAGTCATAACTATTTGAACAATTATCTATTTAGAATCGTTTTGGTCTTTTGTTTAGTAAAATTGTTTATGTTCATACAAGCTTATTCAGATTAAAATACTACTAATTTATTAATATTTCAACAATTAATAAGTAAAAAATTTTAAAAATAAATATGTTTACCAAACTAGATCAAACAGCTATGACTACTTGAATAATTATCTATTTTAAATCGTTATCACATTTTGTTTTGTCATAAAAGAATTGCTTTAGTTTATATAAGTTTATTCAAAATAAAATAATACCAATGTATTAATATTCTAAAAATTAACAATTAAAAGATTTTAAAATGAATATGTTTATCAAATAAATTTAAATAATTATGATTATTTGAACAATTATCTATTTGAAATCGATATAACCTTTTTGTTTTGTCATAGAATAATTTTTTCTATCTAAACAAGCTTATTTTGAATAAAATAATACAAATTTATTAGTATTAAGACAATTAATAAGTAAAAGATTTAAAAACAAATCTATTTATCGAACAAGTTCAAATCATTATGATTATTTAAACAATTATTTATTTCAAATTGTTATGACTTTTTGTTTTGCATAAAACAATTGTTTCTATTCATACAAGATTATTTGAATTAAAATAATTTTAATTTATTAATATTTTGACAATTAATAAGTAAAATATTTAAAAATATATATGCTTATGAAACAAGTTGAAATAGTCATAACTATTTGAATAATTAATTATTTCAAATCATTATGACCTTTTTGTTTTGTAATAAAACAATTGTTCCAATTCAAATAAGCTTATTTGAAGTAAAATAATACTAATTTATTAATATTTTGAAAATTAATGAGTAAGAAATTACAAAATGAATCTATTCACCAAACATGTTCAAATAATTATGACTATTTGAATAATTATCTATTTCAAAACATTATGTCCTTTGGTTTTATCATAAAACAATTGGTTCTGTTCGTGCAAGTTTATTTTGAATAAAATAATATAAATTTATTAATATTCCAAAAATTAATAAGTAAAAATTTAAAAAATAAATATGTTTTCTAAAGACAGTCAAATAGTTATGACTATTTAAAAAATTATCTATTTCAAATTGTTATAACCTTTTGTTTTGTCATAAACCAATTGTTTCTTTTCATAAAGGTTTATTTAGAATAAAATAATATTAATTTATTAAAATTCCAAAAATTAATAAGTAAAAGATTTAAAAAATAAATATGTTTATTGAGTGAGTTCAAATAGTTGTGACTATTTGAACAATTATTTATTTCAAATTGATAAGATCTTTTGTTTTATTATAAAACAACTGTTTCTATTCATACATGTTTATTCAAAATAAAATAATACTAATTTATTAATATTCTAATAGTTATGATTATTTGAACTATTATCTATCTCAAAACATTATGATATTTGTTTTGTCATAAAACAATTATTTTTCTTTAGACAAGCTTATTTGGAGTAAAATATTGCTAAATTAAGAATATTCTGAAAATTAATAAGTATGAGATTTAAAAAAAAAAGTGTTTGTCGAATCAGTTCAAATAGTTTAGACTATTAGAACAATTATCTATTTCAAATCATTTTATTCATGCAAGCTTATTCAAAATAAAATAATACCAATTTATTAACATTTAGAAAATTTAATAAACAAGAAATTTTTAAAAAATAAATTTAGTTATCGAACAAGTTCAAATAGTTACAACTATTTAAACAACTATCTATTTAAAATAAATATGACATTTTGTTTTATCATAAACAACTATTTCAGTTCATAAAAGCTTATCTAGAATAAACTAATATTACTTTATTAATATACAAAAATTGATAGGTTGAGATTTAAAAAATAAATCAGTTTATCAAATTGGTTCAAATAATTATGGCTATTAGAACAATTATCCATTTCAAATTGTTATAAACTTTTGTTTTGTCCTAAAATAATTATTTTTCATCATACAAGCCTATTTAAAATAAAATTATACTAATTTATTAATATTTCAAAAATTAATAAGTAGGAGATTTAAAAAATAAATCTGTTTATCGAACCAATTCTAGTTTGAACAATTATCTATTTCAAATCATTAAAACATTTTGTTTTGTCATAAACCAATTGTTTTTGTTCATAAAGGCTTATTCAGAATAAAATAATATTAATTTATTAAAATTTCAAAAATTAATAAGTAAAAAATTTTTAAAAATAAATATGTTTATTGAGCAAGTTCACATAGTTATGGCCATGTCAATAATTATCTATTTCAAATCATTATTATCTTTTGTTTGGTCATATAACAATTGTTTTTGAACATTCAAGCTTATTTGAAATAAAACAATACTAATTATTAATCTTTCAAAAATTAATAAGTAAGAGATTTAAAAAATAAATCTATTTACCGAACTAGTTTACATAGTTATAACTATTTGAATAATGTAAACTTCAAATTGTTATAAATTTATTATTTTTGTTAATTCAAGCTTATTCGAAATAAAATAATACTAATCTAATAATATTTCAAAAATTAATAACTAAGAGAATTAAAAAAATTTGTTTGTCAAACCATTTTAACTATCTAAGACTATGTGAATAAATATTTACTTCAAATCATTTTGACTTTTTGTTTTGTCATAAAATAAGTTTTTTTGAATTCATACTAGTTTATTTGGAATAAAATAAAATGAATTTATTAATATTTTAAAAATTAATAATTAAGAGATTTAAAAAATAATTTTGTTTACTTAACCAATTCAAATAATTATGACTATTTGAATAATTATATATTTCAAATCATTATGACCTTTTTTTTGTCATAAAAAAAATGTTTTTGCTCATATAGGTTTGTTCAAAATAAAGTAATACTAATCTATTAATATTTTGAAAATCAATAAGAGATTTAAAAAAAATTATTTATCAAACTAGTTCAAATAGTTATAACTATTTTAGCAATTATTTTATTTTTAATTGTTATGACTTTTTGTTCTATTCAAAAATGATTGGTTTTGTTCAAATAAGCTTATTCGAATTAAAATAATACTAATTTATTAATATATCATCAATTAATAAATAAAAAATTTAAAAAATAAATATGTTTACTGAACTAGATCAAATAATCATGACTATTTGAAAAATTATATATTTGAAATTGTTACAACCTTTTGTTTTGTCATAAAAGAATTGTTTTAGTTCATATAAGCTTATTTGACATAAAATAATACTAATTTATTAATAATCCAAAATTAACAATAAAGAGATTTAAAAATGAATCTCTTTACTAAATAAGTTTAAATAATTATGACTGTTTGAACAATTATCTATTTGAAATCACTATAACCTTTTGTTTTGTCATAAAATAAAATTTTTTGTTTTTTCAAATAAAACAATATAAATTTATTAATATTAAGATAATTAATAAGTAAAATATTTAAAAAATAAATCTATTTACCAATCAAGTTCAAATCGTTTTGACTATTTGAACAATTATTTATTTCAATTTTTTTTTGTCATAAAACAATTGTTTCTGTTCATACAAGTTTATTCATATTAAAATAATATTAATTTATTAATAATTTGACAAGTAATACGTAAAAGATTTAAAAAATAAATATGTTTAATGAACAAGTTCAAATAGTCATGACTATTTGAATAATTATCTATTTCAAATTATTATAACCATTTCTTTTATTATAAAATAATTTTTTCAGTCCATAGAAGCTTATTTAAAGTAGAATAATACTAATTTATTAATATTCTAAAAATTAATGAGTAAGAGAATTTAAAAAAGAATCTGTTTATCGAATAAGTTTAAATAATTATGACTATTCAAACAATTAAATATCACAAAGCATTATGACATTTTATTTTGTCATAAAACAATTGGTTTTGCTCATGCAAGCTTATTTCAAATAAAATAATTTAATTTTCTTAATATTCCAAAAATTAATTAGTGAAAATTTAAAAATAAATCTATTTTCTAAACATGTTCAAAGAGTTGGAGATTTAAAAATAAATATGTTTATCAAATCAATTCAAATAATTATGGCCATTTCAACAATTATCTATTTCAAATTGTTATGAATTTTTGTTTTATCATAAAACAATTGTTTTTCATCATATAAGCCTATTTGAAATAAAATAATACTAATTTATTAATATTTCAAAAATTAATAAATAGGTGATTTAAAAAATAAATATGTTTACCAAACCAGTTTAAATAGTTATAATTGTTTGAACAATTATATATTTTAAATTGTTATAACCTTTGTTTTTGTCAAAAAAACAATTATTTATGTTCATAAAAGCTTATTTGGAATAAAATAATATTAATCTAATAATATTATGAAAATTAATAACTAAGAGATTTAAAAAATAAATTTGTTTGCCGAACCAATTTAAATAGTTAAGGCTATATGAATAATAATCTATTTCTAGACATAACAATTTTGTTTGCAGAACTATTTCAAATAATTGTGATTACTTGAACAATTATCTATTTCAAATCGTTAATACCTTTTATTTTGCCATAAAACAATATTTTTTTGTTCATATAAGTTTGTTTAAAATAAAATAATATTAATTTATTAATATTTCAAAAATTAATAAGTAAGAGATTTAAAAAACAAATCTATTTGCCAAACTAGTTCAATTAGTATAACTATATGATCAATTATTTATTTCAAATTGTTATGTCCATTTGTTTTATCATAAAACAATTCATTATGTTCATAGTTTTATTCAAAATAAAGTAATGCTAATTTTTTAATATTCTGAAAATTAATAAGTAACGAATTTAAAAAATATATCTGTTGGCCTAACCAATGCAAATGATTATGATTATTTGAACAATTATCTATTTCAAATCATTATGACCTTTTGTTTTGTCACAAAACAATTGATTTTGTTTGTACAAACTTATTTAGAATAACCTAATCCTAATTTATTAATATTCTAAAAATTAATAAAAGATTTAAAAAATGAATCTGTTTACTAAACAAGTTCAAATAATTATGGCTATTTGAGCAATTATCTATTTCAAATTGCTATAACCTTTTGTATTGTCATAAAATAATTTTTACTATTCATACAAGCTTATTTCAAATTTGTTTACCAAATAATTTCAAATAGTTATGATTATTTGAACAATTATTTATTTCAAATCATTATGACTTTTTGTTTTGTTATAAAATAATTATTTTTGTTCATACTAGCTTATTCAAATCAAAATAATATTAATTTATTAATATTTTGAGAATTAATAAGATTTAAAAAAATATGTTTACCAAACAAGTTCAAATAGTAATAATTATTTGAATAATTATCTATTTGAAATCGTTATGATATTTTGTTTCATCATAAAATAATTGTATCAATTCACATAGGCTTATTCGAAATAAAATAATACTAATTTATTACTATTTCAAAAATTAATGAACAAGAGATTTAAAAAAATGAATATGTTTACTGAAAAAGTTCAAATAGTTATGACTATTTGAACAATTGTCTATTTCAAATCATTATGACCTGTTGTTTTGTCATAAAATAATTGTTTCTATTCATACAAGCTTATTTGGAATAAAATAATATAAAATTCCAAAGATTAACAAGTAAAAATGTAAACAATAAATCTATTTTCTAAACACGTTCAAATGGTTATGACTATTTCAATAGTTATCAATTTCAAATTGTTATGACCTTTTGTTTTGTCATAAACCAATTGTTTCTATTCATAAAAGCTTATTTGGAATAAAATAATACTAATTTATTAAAATTCCAAAAAATTAATAAGAGATTTAAAAATAAAATTGTTTATTGAGTGAGTTCAAATAGTTATGACTATTTAATAATTATTTATTTCAAATCATTATGAACTTTTGTTTTGTCATAAAACAAGTGTTTCCATTCTTACAAAATTATTCAAAATAAAATAATACAAATTTATTAATATTTTGAAAATTAATAAGAGAGTTTAAAACTAAATTATCCTTTAATTACGAACCAGTTCAAATAGTTGCTATTTGAACAATTATGGTTACTCCCAAATTGGTATGATCTTTGTTTTTCATAAAACAATTGTTTATATTCATATTAAACTTTATTTGGAGTAAATATTGCTAAACCAATAACTATTATATGAAATTATAGTTAAGAGCTTTAAAAAATAAATGTATTTTGTAAACCAGTTCAAATAGATTAAGACTATTTAGAATAATTATCTATTTCAAATCATCTAACCTTTTGTTTAGTGATAAAATAATTTGTTTCAGTTCATACACTGCTTATTCGAAATAAAATAATTACGTATTTTATTAAACATTCAAAAAATTCAATTAAGAAAGAATTTTAAAAAATAATATATTGGTACCAAAACCATGTTCAAATAACTTTGACTATTGAGCAATGATCTGTTTTAAATTTTTATAACCTTTTGTTTTATCATAAAAACCAATTGTTTCATTTTCATAAAAGTGTATCCAAAACAAAATAATTTACGTTATTAAAACTTTCAAAAATTGAGAAGTTGGGAGATTTAAACATATATCAGTTTATTCCGAATCAATTCAATAGTTATGGCCATTTGAACAATTATCTTTTTCAAATCATTTTGAACTTTTGTTTTGTCATAAAACTTTTGTTTTGTCATAAAACAATTGTTTTTCATCATACAAGCCTATTCAAAATAAAATAATACTAATTTATTAATATTTCAAAAATTAATAATTAAGAGATTATCTGTTTACTGAACTAGTTCAAATAATTATGACTATTTGAACAATTATATATTTCAAGTCATTATAACCTTCTATTTTGTCATAAAAGAATTATTTATGTTCATGCAAGCTTATTCAAAATAAATAATATCAATATAATAATATTATGAAAATTAATAGCTAAGAGATTTGAAAAATAAATTTGTTTGTTGAACCAATTCAAAAAGTTAAGGCTATATGAATAATTATCTATTTCAAATCATTATGTCCTTTTGTTTTTTCATAAAACAAATATTTTTGTTCATATAAGTTTATTTAGAATAAAATAATATTAATTTATTAATATTTTAAAAATTAATAAGAGATTTAAAAAATAAATTTTCTCATAAAACCAGTTCAATTAGTTATAATAATTTAAACAATTATTTATTTCATAACTTTATGGCTATTTGTTTCATCATAAAATAATTATTTTTATTGATGTAGTCTTATTCAAAATAAAGTAATGCTAATTTATTAATATTTTAAAAATTAATAAGTAATGGATTTAAAAAAATGAATCTGTTGGCTTGACCAATACAAATAGTTATGATTGTTTGAACAATTAGCTATTTCAAATCATTATGACCCTTTATTTTGTCACAAAATAATTGTTTTTGTTCATACAAGCTTTCAGAATAAGATAATTCTAATTTATTAATATTTTCAAAAATTAGTAAATAAGGGATTTAAAAACTGAATTTGTTTATCAAAAAATTTAAATAGTTATAACTATTTGAACAATTACCTATTTCAAATTGCCATAACCTTTTGTTTTGTCATAAAACAATTGTTTTTGTTTATACAAGCTTATTTAGATTAAAACAATATTAGTTTATTAATATTTCGATAGTTAATAAGTAGAAGATTTTAAAAATAAATATGTTTACCAAACAAGTTCAAATAGTCATAACTATTTGAGTAATTATCTATTTCAAATTATTATGACATTTTGTTTCATCATAAAACTATTATACTAGTTTATACAGGTTTATTCAAAATAAAATAATACTAATTTATTAATATTCTGATGAGTAAGAGAGTTAAAAAATGAATCTATTTATTGAACAAGCTCAAATAGTTATGACTATTTGAATAATTATCTATTTCAAATCATTATAACCGTTTGTTTTATCATAAACCAATTGTTTTTATTTATTCAAGCTTATTCTAAATAAAACAATATAAATTTATTAATATTCCAAAAATTAATAAGTATAAATTTAAAAAATAAATATGTTTTCTAAACACATTCAAATAGTTAGGACTATTTGCACAATTATCTATTTCAAATAGTTAGGATCTTTGTTTTGTCAAAAACCAATTATTTTTGTTCATACAAGTGTATAAAAATAAAATAATATTATTTTATCAATATTCCAAAAATTAATAAGTAAAAGATTTAAAAAATATATCTATTTATCGACTAAGTTCAAATAGTTATAATTGTTTGAACAATTATTAATTTCAAATAGTTATGATCTTTTGTTTTGTCATAAAGTAATTGTTTCTATTCACACAAGTTTATTCAGAATAAAATAATATTAATTTATTAATATTCTAAAAATTAATAGGTAGGATATTTAAAAAATAAATCTGCTTATCGAACAAGTTTAAATAGTCATGTCCATTTGAAGAATTATCTATTTCAAATTATTATGACGTTCTGTTTTGTCATAAACAATTATTTTTATTCATGCAAAATTATTCAAAATAAAATTATACTAACCTATTAATAATTGAAATTAATAAGAGATTTAAAAACTAAATCTATTTACTGAAACAGTTTAAATAGTTATAACTATTTGAATAATTATCTATCTCAAATTGTTATGATCTTTATTTTGTCATAAAACAATTTTTCTTTTCATACAAGCTTAAGCAAATTAAAATAATACTAATTTAATAATATTCCAAAAATTAATAAGTAAGAGATTTAAAAAATAAATGTGTTTATCAAACCAGTTCAAATAGTTAAGACTATTTTGTTATAAAACACATTCAAATAGTAATGATTAATTAAATAATTATTTATTTGAAATAGTTATGACCTTTTGTTTGTCATAAATCAATTGTTTCTATTCATACATGTGTATTCGAAATAGTAATGACCTTTTGTTTTGTCATAAACCAATTGTTTCTGTTCATACATGCGTATTCGAAATAAAATAATACTAGTTTATTCATATTCCAAAAATTAATAAGTAAAAGATTTAAAAAATAAATATGTTTACCTAGCAAGTTCAAATAGTTATGATTGGTTGAATAATTATTTATTTCAAATAGTTATGATCTTTTGTTTTGTCATAAAACAATTGTTCTATTCATACAAGTTTATTCAGAATAAAATAATACTAATTTATTAATATTCTAAAAATTAATGGGTAGGAGATTTAAAAAAATAAATCTATTTATCGAACAAGTTCAAATAGTCATGTCTATTTGAATAATTATCTATTGCAAATTGTTATGACCTTTTGTTTTATCATAAAACATTGTTTCTGTTCATGCAAAATTATTCAAAATAAAATAATATTTATTTATTAATATTTTAAAAATTAATAAGAGATTTAAAAACTAAACCTATTTTTCGAAACAGTTCAAATAGTTATGACTATTTGAGCAATTATCTATCTCAAATCATTATGATCTTTATTTTGTTATAAAACAATTATTTCTTTTCATACACGCTTATTTGAATTAAAGTAATACTAATTTAATACTATTCCAAAAATTAATAAGTAAGAGATTTAAAAAAATAAATGTGTTTACCGAACCGATTCAAATAGTTAAGACTATTGAAACAATTATCTATTTTAAATTGTTATGACCATTTGTTTAGTCATAAAAACATTTATTTTAATTCATAAAAGCTTACTTAGAGTAAAGTAATACTAATTTATTAACATTTAAAAAATTAATAGCATGAGATTTAAAAAAAATAAATCTATTTACCGAACAAGTTCAAATAGATTGGACTATTTGAACAATTGATCTGACTATTTAAAGTCATTATGGCCTCTTGTTTTGTTATAAAACAATTGTTTCAATTCATAAAACTTATTCGAAATAAAATAATACTACTTTACTAATATTTTGAAAATTAATAAGTAAGAGATTTAAAAACTAAAACTATTTTTTGATTTAGTTCAAATAGTTATGACTATTTGAATAAATATCAATCTCAAATCATTATGATCTTTGTTTTCTCATAAAATATTTGTTTCAACTCATACAAGCATATTTGGAATAAAATAAAACTAATTTATTAAAATTTCAAAAATTTATAATTAAGAGATTTAGAAAATAATTTTATTTATCAGACTAGTACAAATAATTATAACTATTTGAACAATTATCTATTTCAAATCATTATTACTTTTTGTTTTGTCATAAAACAATTGTTTTTGTTAATATAAGTTTGTTCAAAATAAAATAATGCTAATTTATTAATATTTAGAAAATGAATCAATGAGAGATTTAAAAATGAATCCGTTTACCAAACCAATTTTTAAATAGTTTTGACTATTTGAATAATTATCTATTTCAAATCATTATAACCTTTTATTTTGTCATCAAACAATTGATTTTTTTTCATACTATTTTACTTGGAATAAAATAATACTAATTTAATAATATTAAAAAACTCAATAATCAAGAAAATTAAAAAATAAATCTAATTACCAAACCAATTCAAATAGTTAAGACTATATGAATGATTATCTATTTCAAATCGTTATGACCTTTTCTTTTGTCATAAAAGAACTTTTTTGTTCGTACAAGCTTATTCTAATTAAAATAATACTAATTTAATAATATATTCAACAATTAATAAGTAGGAGATTTTAAAAATAAATTTATTTACCGAATTAGTTCAACCAGTTAAGACTATTAGAATAATTATCTATATGTAATCGTTTTACCCTTTTGTTTAGTCATAAAATAATTGTTTTAATTCGTATAAAATTATTCAGAATAAATTATTTCTAATTTATTAACATTCAAAAAATTAATAAGAAAGAGATTTAAAAAAATAAATGCATTTACTGAACAAGTTCAAATAATTATTACTATTTGAATAATTCTCTATTTAAAATCATTATAACTGTTTGATTTGTCATAAAACAATTGTTTTAGTTAATACAAGCTTAGATGGAATAAAATAATACTAATTTATTAATATTTCAAAAATTAATAAAAGATTTAAAAAATTTTTTTTTACCGAAACAGTTCAAATAGTTATGACTATTTGAACAATTATCAATCTCAATTGTTAAGATCTTTGTTTTGTCATAAAATAATTATTTCTGATCATAGAAGGTTGTTCAGTTAAAAATAATACTAATTTAATAATATTCCAACAATTAATAAGTAAAGATTTAAAATATAAATGTTTATTGTACCAGTTCAATAGTTAAAACTATTAGAATAATTATCTATTTCAAATCTTTCTGGCCTTTTTTGTAGTCATAAAATATTTGTTTTATATCTTACAAGCTTATTCAAAATAAAATAATCCAATTTTATTAACATTTAAAAAATTAACAAGCAAAAAATTTGAAAAAAGAAATTTTTTACCAAACAAGTTCAAATAGTTATGACTATTTGAATAATTATTTATTTAAAATCATTATGACCTTTTGTTTTGACATAAAACAATTGTTTCAGTTTATAAAAGCTTATCCAAAATAAAATAATACTAATTTCTTAACATTTCAAAAATTAATAAGAGTAAAAAAAGATAATTTTTTTACCAAACAAATCTAAATAGTTATGATTATTTGAACAATTGTCTATTGAAAATCGTTATAACCTGTTGTTTTGTTATAAAACAATTATTTAAGTTCATACAGGCTTATTCAAAATAAAATGATACTAATTTATTAATATTCCAAAAATTAATAAGTGATTTAAAAAGTGAATCTCTTTACCAAATCAGTTCAAAAAATTATGGCCATTTCAACAATTATTTATTTCAAATTGTTATGACCTTTTGTTTGGTCATACAACAATTGCTTTTAATCATACAAGTTTATTTGGAATAAAATAATACTAATTTATTAATCTTTCAAAAATTAATAAGTAAAAGATGTTTACCGAACTAGTTTAAATAGTTATAACTATTTGAATAATTGTATACTTCAAATCATTATAACATTATGTTCTATCATAAAACAATTATTTCTATTCATACAAGCTTATTCGAAATAAAATAATACTAGTATAATAATATTCCAAAAATTAATGACTAAGAGATTTAAAAAATAAATTTGTTTGTCAAACTAGTTCTAATAATTAAGACTATATTAACAATTATCTATTTCATATCATTTTTGTTTTGTCATAAAACAATTTTTTCAATTCATACTAGCTTATTTGGAATAAAATAAAATGAATTTATTAATATTTCAAAAATTAATATGCAAGAGATTTAAAAAATAATTTTGTTTACCAAACCTATTCAAATAATTACGACTATTTGAACAATTATCTATTTTAAATCATTATGACCTTTTGTTTTGTCATAAAACAAATGTTTTTGTTTATATAAGTTTGTTTGAAATAAACAAAATACTAATCTATTAATATTTCAAAAATTAATAAGAAATTTAAAAAATAAAGCTATTTACCAAACCAATTCAAATAGTTATGACTATTTGAGCAATTAATTATTTTAAATTGTTATGACTTTTTGTTCTATTATAAGACAATAGTTTCTATTTATATAAGCTTATTTGAATTAAAATAATACTAATTTATTAATATTTCAATAATTAATAAGTAAAAAAATTCAAAAATAAATATGTTTATCAAACTAGATCAAAAAGTCATGACTATTTGAATAAATATGTATTTCAAATCATTATTACTTTTTGTTTCGTCATAAAAAATTTATTTCTGTTCATATAAGCTTATTCAAAATAAAATAATATTACGTTATTATTATTCCAAAAATTAATAATTAACAGATTTAAAAAATCAATCTGTTTATCGAATAAGTTTAAATAATTATGACTATTTTAACAATTATTTATTTGAAATCGGTAGAACCTTTTGTTTTGTCATAAAATGATTTTTTCTAATCATAAAAGCTTATTTCTAATAAAATAATACAAAATTATTAATATTAAGACAATTAATAAGTAAAAGATTTTAAAAAATAAATTTGTTCACCAAACAAGTTCAAATCTTTAGGAATATTTGAAGAATTATGTATTTCAAATTGTTACAACTTTTTGTTTTGTTATAAAACAATTGTTTCTATTTATATGAGCTTATTTGGATTAAAATAATATTAATTTATTAATATTTTGAAAATTAATAAGTAAATGATTTAAGAAATAAATATGTTTTTTGAACAAGTTCAACTAGTCATGACTATTTGAATAATTATCTATTTCAAATTATTATGACTTTTTATTTTGTAATAAACAATATAAGCTTATTTGAAATAAAATAATTCTAATTTATTAATATTTCAAAAATTAATGAGTGAGAGAATTAAGAAATGAATTTGTTTACTAAACATGTTCAAATAGTTATGACTATTTGAACAATTATCTATTTCAAAACATTATGGCCTTTTGTTTTGTCATAAAACAATTTTTCTATTCATGCTAGCTTATTTCAAACAAAATAATATAAATTTATTAATATTCCAAAAATTAATAAGTAAAATTTTAAAAAATAAATATGTTTTCTGAACACGTTCAAATAATTATGACAATTTGAGCAATTTTCTATTTCAAATCGTTATGACCTTTTCTTTTGTCATAAACCAAACATTTCTATTCATAAAATAATACTAATTTATTAATATTTTAAAAATTAATGAGTTGGAGATGTACAAAATAAATTGGTTTACCAAACAAGTTCAAATAGTCATATATATTTGAGCTATGATCTATTTCAAATCATTATGACATTTTATTTTGTTGTAAAATAATTGTTTCTATTCATATAAAATTATTCAAAACAAAATAACACTAATTTATTAATATTTCAAAAATTAATAAGAGATTTAAAAACTAAATCTATTTCTCGAACTAGTTAAAATAATTATGACTATTTGAACAATTCGTTATGTCATAAAACAATTGTTTCAATTCATACAACCTTATTCAAAGTAAAATGATACTAATTTATTAATATTATGAAAATTACAAAGTGATTTAAAAAGTGAATCTATTTACTGAATTAGCTCAAACAATTATGGCTCTATCAATAATTATCTATTTCAAAATGTTATTACCTTTTGTTTGGTCATATAACAATTGTTTTGAACATTCAACCTTATTCAGAATAAAAATAATGATAATTTATTAATCTTTCAAAAATTAATAAGTAAGTAATTTGAAAAATAAATCTATTTACCAAACTAGTTCAAATAGTTATGGCTA
Organism: Durio zibethinus; assembly: GCF_002303985.1. Next base: position 6,557,263 of record NW_019167871.1, on the reverse strand, counting down.
TTTAAACAATTGTAAACTTCAAAATGTTATAACCTTTTGTTCTATCATAAAATAATTATTTCTATTCATACAAGCTTATTCAGAATAAAATAAAACTAATCAAATAATATGCCAAAAATTAATAACTAAGAGAATTAAAAAATAAATTTGTTTATCGAACCAGTTTAAATATTTAAGACATATGAACAATTATCTATTTCAAATCATTATGACCCTTTTTTTTGTCATAAAATAAGTTTTTATGAATTTATACTAACTTATTTGGAATAAAATAAAACAAATTTATTAGTATTTCAAAAATTAATAAGTAGGAGATTTAAAAAATAATTCTGTTTACCTAACCAATTCAAATAATTATGACTATTGTAGCAATTATCTATTTCAAATCATTATGACCTTTTGTTTTGTCATAAAACAAATGTTTTTGTTCATATATGTTTGTTCAAAATAAGGTAATACTAAACTATTAATATTTCAAAAATTAATAACAGATTTAAAAAATAAAATCTCTTTATCAAACTAGTTTAAATAGTTATGACTATTCGAGCAATTATTTATTTCAAATTGTTATGACTTTTTGTTCTATTTTAAAATAATTGTTTCTATCCATAAAAGCTATTCAGATTAAAATAATACTAATTTATTATGTTTTGACAATTAATAAGTAGAAAATTTTAAAAATAAATATGTTTACCAAGTAGATCAAGTAATTATGAGTATTTGAATAATTATATATTTCAGATCATTATGATCCTTTGTTTTGTCATAAAAGAATTGTTTCAGTTTATATAAACTTATTTGAAATAAAATAATACTAATTTTGGTAATAATCTAAAAATCAATAATAAAGAGATTTAAAAAATAAATTTGTTTATTTAACAAGTTTAAATAATTATGACTGTTTTAACAATTATCCATTTAAAATTGCTTTAACCTTTTGTTTTGTCATAAAATAATTTTTTCTATTCACACAAGCTTATTTCAAATAAAATAATACAAATTTATTAATATTAAGGTAGTTAATAAGTAAAGATTTTAAAAAATAAATCTATTTACCGAAAAAGTTTAAATAGATATGACTATTTGAGTAATTATTTATTTCAACTTGTTATGACTTTTTGTTTTGACATAAAACAATTGTTTCTATTTATACAAGTTTATTTGGATTAAAATAATACTAATTTATTAATATTTCAACAATTAATAAGTAAAAGATTTTAAAAAATAAATATGTTTACTGAACAAGTTCAAATAGTCATGGCTATTTGAATAATTATCAATTTCAAATCATTATGACCTTTTCTTTTGTAATAAAACAATTGTTTCAGTTCATATAAGCTTATTTAAAGTAAAACAATATTAATTTATTAATATTCCAAAAATTAATGAGTCACAAAATTAAAAAAAGAATCTTTTTACTGAATAAGTTTAAATAGCTATGACTATTTGAATAATTATTTATTTCAAAACATTTGACCTTTGGTTTTATCAAAAAACAATTGGTTCTGTTCATGCAAGTTTATTTCAAATAAAATAATTTAAATTTGTTAATATTGGAAAAAATTAATAAGTAAAAATATAAAAAATAAATATATTTTTTGAACATGTTCAAGTAGTTATGAATATTTGAACAATTATGTATTTCAAATCATTATGACCTTTTGTTTTATCATAAACCAATTGTTTCTATGCATAAAAGCATATTCGGAATAAAATAATACTAATTTATTAAAATTTTAAAAATTAATAAGTAAAAGAATTGAAAAATAAATCTATTTATCGAACGAGTTCAAATAGTTATAACTATTTAAACAATTATTTAGTTTAAATCGTTATGATCTTTTGCTTTGTCATAAAACAATTGTTTCTATTCATATAAGTTTATTTGAAATAAAATTATACTAATTTGGTAATATTCTAAAATTTAATAAGTTGAGATTTAAAAAATAAATTTGTTTACTAAACAAGTTCTAATAGTGTTGTCCATTCGAACAATTATCTATTTCAATTTGTTATGATATTTTTTTTTGTCATAAAACAATTGTTTTTATTCATACAAAATTATTCAGAATAAAATGATGCTAGTTTATTAATATTCCAAAAATTAATAAGAGATTTAAAAACTAAATCTATTTGCCAAACTAGTTCAAATAGTTATGGCTATTCTCAAATTATTATGATCTTTGTTTTGTCATAAAATAATTGTTTCTATTCATACAAGCTTATTCAGAGCAAAATATTGCTAAACTAAAAATATTCTAAAAAATAATAAGTAAGAAATTTAAAAAATAAATGTGTTGTCAAACAAGTTCAAATAGTTAAGACTATTAGAATAATTATCTATTTCAAATCATTTTGACCTTTTGTTTAGTCATAAAAAAATTGTTTCAGTTTATAGGTGCTTATTCAAAATAAAATAAAATAATTTTATTAACATTCAAAAATTAATAAGCAAGAAATTTAAAATAAAGTTTACCAAACAAGTTCAAATAGTTATGATTATTTGAACAATTATCTATTTAAAATCATTATGACCTTTTGTTTTGTCCTAAAATAATTATTTTAGATCATAGAAGCTTATCCAAAATAAAATAATATTACTTTATTAATATTTTAAAATTTGAGAAGTTGGTGATTTAAAAAATAAATTAGTTTATTGAATCAATTGAAATAATTATGACCATTTGAACAATTATCTATTTCAAAACATTATAAACTTTTGTTTTGTCTTAAAGCAATTTTTTTATCATATAAGCCTATTTGGAATAAAATAATACTAATTTATTAATATTTCAAAAATTAATAAGTAGGTGATTTAAAAAATAAATATGCTTACTAAACTAGTTCAAATAGCTATGACTATTTGAACAATTATATATTTCAAATCATTATAACCTTTTGTTTTGTCATAAAACAATTATTTATGTTCATGCAAGTTTATTCAAAATAAAATAATACAAATCTAATAATATTATGAAAATTAATAACTAAGAGATTTAAAATATAAATTTATTTGTCGAACCAATTCAAATAGTTAGGGCTATATGAATAATTATCTATTTCAAATCATTATGATTTTTTGTTTTGTCATAAAACAAATGTTTTTGTTCATATAAGTTTGTTCAAAATAAAATAATATTAATTTATTAATATTTTAAAAATTAATAAGATATTTAAAAAATAAATTTGTTTAGCAAACCAGTTCAATTAGTTATAACAATTTGAACAATTATTTATTTTAAATAGTTATGACCATTTTTTTGTCATAAAACAATTGTTTCTATTGATACTGTATTATTCAAAATAAAGTAATCCTAATTTGTTAATATTCCAAAAATTACTACGTAACGGATTTAAATAGTATCTATTAGCTTGACTAATACAAATAGTTATAACTGTATGAACAATTATCTATTTAAATCATTATGATCTTTGTTTTGTCACAAAAAATTGTTTCTGTTTGTATATGCTGATTCAGAATAAATAATTCTAATTTATTAATATTCCAAAACTTAATAAGTAAGAGACTTAAAAATGAATCTATTTAATGAAGAAATTTAAATAGTTATGACTATTTGAACAATTACCTATTTCAAATCACTATAACCTTTTGTTTTGTCATAAAATAAATTTTTTTCTATTCATACAAGCTTATTTCAATTAAAGTAATTCAAATTTATTAATATTCAGACAATTAATAAGTAAAAAATTTTAAAAATAATATGTTTATCAAATAAGTTCAAATAGTTATGACTATTTGAACAATTATTTCAAATCATTATGATTTTTTGTTTTGTCATAAAAAAATTGTTTTTGTTTATACAAGCTTTTTCGAATTAAAATAATATTAATTTATTAATATTTAGACAATTAATAAGGAAAAGATTTTAAAAATAAATATGTTTACTGAACTAGTTTAAATAGTGATAACTATTTGAATAATTATTTATTTAAAATCGTTATGACCTTTTGTTTCATCATAAAACAATTCTATCAATTCATATAGGCTCATTCGAAATATAATAATACTAATTTATTAATATTTCAAAAATTAATGAATAAGAGATTTAAAATATGAATTTGTTTACAAAACAAGTTCAAATAGTTTGGCTATTTGAAGAAATATCAATTTTAAATCATTATGACTTTTTGTTTTGTCATAAAATAAGTGGTTATATTCATACAAGCTTATTTCGAATAAAATAATATAAATTTATTAATATTCCAAAACTTAATAAGTAAAAATTAAAAAAATAAATTTATTTCCTAAACAGTTCAAATAGTTATGGCTATTTGAATAATTATCTATTTTAAATATTTATGACCTTTTGTTTTGTCATAAACCAATTGTTTCTAATCATACAAGTGTATTTGAAATAAAATAATACTATTTTATTAATATTTTAAAAATTAATAAGTAAAAAATTTTAAAAACAAATTTGTATAAACATTTTAAAAAATCAATCTATTTTTCAAACAAGTTTAAATAGTTATGACTATTTGAACAAATATCTATCTCAAATCATTATGATATTTATTTTGTTATAAAACATTTGTTTCTTTTCATACAAGCTTATTCAGATTAAAATAATACTAATTTAATAATATTCAAAAATTTGTAAGAGATTTAAAAAATAAAGTGATTGTCGGACTAGTTCAAATAGTTAAGACTATTAGAACAAATACATATTTCAAATTGTTTAGACCTTTTGCTTAGTCATAAAACAATTGTTTCAGTTCATACAAGCTTATTCGGAATAAATTAATACTAATTTATTAACATTTGAAAATTAAAAAGAAAGAGATTTTAAAAAATAAATCTGTTTACCAAACAAGTTCAAATAGTTTTTATTATTTGAACAATTGTCAATTTAAAATAATTATAACCTTTTGATTTGTCATAAAATAATTGTTTCAGTTAATACAAGCTTAGACAAAATAAAATAATACTAATTTATTAATATTTCCTAAATTATTATGTAAGAAATTAAAAAATGAATCTGTTTACTGAATTAGTTAAAATAATTATGGCCATTTGAATGATTATCTATTACAAATCGTTATGACCTTTTATTTTGTCATAAAACAATTGTTTTGATCATACAAGCTTATTTGAAATTAAATAATACTATTTTATTAATATTTCAAAAATTAATAAGCAACAGATTTAAAAAATAAATCTATTTACCAAATTAGTTTAAATAGTTATGGCTATTTGAACAATTATCAATCTCAAATTGTTAAAATCATTGTTTTGTCATAAAACAATTGCTTCTGATCATTGAAGCTTATTCAGTTAAAAATAATACTAATTTAATAATATTCCAAAAATTATTAAGAGATTTAAAAAATAAATGTGTTTGCCAAACCCATTCAAATAGTTAAAACTATTAGAATAATTATCTATTTTAAATCATTTTGACCTCTTATTTAGTCATGAAATATTTGTTTCATATCTTACAAGCTTATTCGAAATAAATTAATCCAAATTTATTAACATTCAAAAAATTAATAAGCAAAAGGTTAAAAAAAATAACTCTGTCTATCGAACAACCTAAAATAGTTATTACCATTTGAACAATTATTTATTTAAAATTGTTATGACCTTTTGTTTGGACATAAAACAATTGTTTCAGTTCATAAAAGCTTATCCAAAATAAAATAATACTAATTTCTTAATATTTCCAAAATTAATAAGCAAGAGTTTAAGAAAATATTTTTTATTGAACAAATTCTAATACTTACGACTATTTAAACAATTGTCTATTTAAAACCATTATGACCTTTTGTTCTGTCATAAAACAATTGTTTTAGTTCATACAAGTTTATTTGAAATAAAATAATATTAATTTATTAATATTCCAAAAATTAATAAGTGATTTAAAAAGTGAATATGTTTACCGAATCAGTTCAAATAATTATGGCCATTTCAACAATTATCAATTTCAAATTGTTATTACCATTTGTTTGGAATCAAATAATTTTTTCAATTCATACTAGCTTACTCAGAATAAAAATAAAATGAATTTATTAATATTTCAAAAATTAATAAGAGATTTTAAAAATAATTTTGTTTACCTAACTAGTTCAAATAATTATGACTATTTGAAGCAATTATCTATTTCAAATTGAAAAACATAGAATGAAGTTTTATGCTAATAGAAATATAAGTTTCTATCATAAAACAAATGTTTTTGTTCATATACGTTTGTTTGGAATAAAATAATACAAATCTATTAATATTTCAAAAATTAAGAAGAGATTTAAAAAATAAATTATTTATCAAACCAGTTTAAATAATTATGACTATTTAAGTAATTACTTATTTCAAAATCATTATGACTTTTGGTTTTGTTATAAAACAATAGTTTCTGTTCATATAAGCTTATTTGGATTAAAATAATACTAATTTATTAAAATTTTGACAATTAATAAGTAAAAAATTTCAAAAATAAATATGTTTAGCAAACTAGATCAAATAATCATGACTATTTGAATAATTATCTATTTTAGTTCATATAAGCTTATTCGAAATAAAATAATATGAAGCTATTAATATTCCAAACATTAATGACTAAGAGATTTAAAAAATGAATCTGTTTACCGAACAAGTTTAAATAATTAAGACTATTTGAACAATTATCTATTTGAAATCACTGTAACCTTTTATTTTGTCATAAAATGATTTTTTCTATTCATACAAGCTTATTTCAAACAAAATAATACAAATTTATTAATATCAAGACAATTAATAAGTAAAATATTAAAAAAAATAATTCTATTTACCGAACAAGTTTAAATCATTATGACTATTTGAATAATTGTTTGTTTCAAATTGTTATGACTTTTTATTTTGTCATAAAACAATTGTTTCTATTCATATAAGCTTACTTAAATAATATTAATTTATTAATATTTTGATAATTAATAAGTAAAAGATTTAAAAAGATAAATATATTTACCAAACAAGTTTAAATATTATTTATCTCAAATCGTTATGATCTTTGTTTTGTCATAAAACAATTATTTTTGTTCAGACAAGCTTTTTTGCAGTAAAGTATTGCTAAATTAAGAATATTCTAAAAATTAATTAGTAAGAGATTTAAAAAATAAATGTGTTTGTCAAACTAGTTCAAATAGTTTAGACTATTATAACAATTATCTATTTTGAATCGTTTTATTCATACAAGCTTATTAAAAAAAAACTAATTTATTAACATTTAGAAAATTAATAAACAAGAAATTTTAAAAAAATAAATCTATTTACCAAACAAGTTCGAATAGTTACAACTATTTGAACAACTATCTATTTAAAATAAATATGACCATTTGTTTTATCATAAACAACTATTTCAATTCATAAAAGCTTATATGGAATAAAATAATATTACTTTTTAATATTTCAAAAATTGATAAGTTGAGATTTAAAAAATAAGTCAGTTTATCAAATCGGTTCAAATAATTATGGCTATTAGAACAATTATCCATTTCAAATTATTATAAACTTTTGTTTTGTCATAAAATAATTATTTTCATCGTACAAGCCTATTTGAAATAAAATTATACTAATTTATTAATATTTCAAAAATTAATAAGTAGGAGATTTAAAAAATAAATTGTGTACTGAACCAATTCCAATTTAAACAATTATCTATTTCAAATCATTATAACCTTTTGTTCTATTATAAAATAATTGTTTAGTTCACATAAACTTATTCGGAATAAAATATACTAATTTAATAATATTTCAAAACTTAATAAGAGATTTAAAAAATAAATCTATTTGCCAAAACGGTTCAAATAGTTAAGACTATATGAACAATTATCTCTTTCAAAATCATTATAACATTTTTTTTTGTCATAAACTAATTGTTTCTATTAATAAAATAATATTAATTTATTAAAATTTCAAAAATTAATAAGTAAAAGATTTTAAAAATAAATATGTTTATTGAGCGAGTTCAAATAGTTATGGCTATGTCAAGAATTATCTATTTCAAATCATTATTATCTTTTGTTAGGTCATATAACAATTGTTTTTTTAACATTCAAGCTTATTTGGAATAAAATAATACTAATTTATTAATCTTTCAAAAATTAATAAGTAAGAGATTTAAAAAATAAATCTATTTACCAAATTGGTTCAAATAGTTATGACCATTTAAACAATTGCAAACTTCAAATGGCTATAAACCTTTTTTTTAATATAAATTTATTACTTTTGTTCATACAAGCTTATTTGAAATAAAATAATACTAATCTAATAATATTTCAAAAATTAATAACTAAGAGAATTAAAAAATAAATTTGTTTGCCGAACCATTTTAAATATTTACGACTATATGAATAAATATTTATTTCAAATCATTATGACTTTTTGTTTTGTCATAAAATAAGTTTTTCTGAATCCATACTAGTTTATTTGGAATAAAGTAAAATAAATTTATTAATATTTTGAAAATTAATAATTAAAAGATTTAAAAAATAATTTTGTTTATCTAACCAGTTCAAATAATTATGATTATTTGAATAGTTATCTATTTCAAATCATTATGACCTTTTGTTTTGTCATAAAACAAATGTTTTTGTTCATATAAGTTTGCTCAAAATAAAGTACTACTAATCTATTAACATTTTGACAATTAATAAGAGATTTAAAAAAAAATCTATTTATCAAACTAGTTCAAATAGTTATGACTATTTTAGCAATTATTTATTTCAAATCGTTATGACTTTTTGTTTTATTCTAAAATGATTGTTTATGTTCAAACAAGCTTATTCCAATTAAAATAATACTAATTTACTAATATATCAACAAGTAATAACAAAAAGTTTTTTAAAATAAATATGTTTACTGAACTAAATCAAATAATTATGACTATTTGAAAAATTATATATTTCAATTCGTTACAACCTTTTGTTTTGTCATAAAAGAATTATTTTAGTTTATGTAAGCTTATTCGAAATAAAAAAAATATTAATTTATTAATAATCTAAAAATTAATAACAAAGAGATTTAAAAATGAATCTCTTTACTAAACAAGTTTAAATAATTATGACTGTTTGAAAAATTATCTATTTGAAATTGCTATAACCTTTTGTTTTGTCATAAAATAAAATTTTCTATTCATAAAATTTTTTGAAATAAACTAATATAAATTTATTAATATTAAGATAATTAATAAGTAAAAGATTTAAAAAATAAATCTGTTTACCGATCAAGTTCAAATCGTTATGACTATTTGAACAATTATTTATTTCAAATTGTTATGACTTTTTGTTTTGTCATAAAATAATTGTTGCTATTCATACAAGTTTATTTGAATTAAAATAATATTAATTTATTAATATTTCAACAATTAATAAGTAAAAGATTTAAAAAATAAATATGCTTAATGAACAAGTTCAAATAGTCATGGCTATTTGAATAATTTTCTATTTCAAATTATTATAACCATTTCTTTTGTAATAAAATACTTGTTTCAGTTCGTAGAAGCTTATTTAAAGTAAAATAATACTAATTTATTAATATTCTAAAAATTAATGAGCAAGAGAATTAAAAAAAGAATTTATTTATTGAATAAGTTCAAATAATTATGACTATTTGAACAATTAACTATCACAAAACATTATGACATTTTGTTTTGTCATAAAACAATTGGTTTTGTTCATGCAAGCTTATTTCGAATAAAATAATTTAATTTTCTTAATATTCCAAAAATTAATTAGTAAAAATTAAAAAATAAATCTATTTTCTAAATACGTTCAAAGAGTTGGAGATTTAAAAATAAATCTGTTTATCGAATCAGTTCAAATAATTATGGTCACTTGAACAATTATCTATTTCAAATTATTATGAACTTTTGTTTTGTCATAAAATAATTATTTTTCATCATACAAGCCTATTTGGAATAAAATAATGCTAATTTATTAATATTTCAATAATTAATAAGTAGGTTTTTTAAAAAATAAATATGTTTACTGAACTAGTTTAAATAGTTATGATTGTTTGAACAATTATATATTTCAAATTGTTATAACCTTTGTTTTTGTCATAAAACAATTATTTATGTTCATACAAGCGTATTCGAAATAAAATAATATTAATCTAATAATATTATGAAAATTAATAACTAAGAGATTTAAAAAATAAATTTGTTTGCCGAACCAATATAAATAGTTAAGGCTATATGAATAATAATCTTTTCAAGTCATAAAAATTCTATTTGTAGAACTATTTCAAATAATTATGACTACTTGAATAATTATCTATTTCAAATTATTATTACCTTTTGCTTTTTTGTTTTGTCATAAAACAAAATTTTTTTGTTCATATAAGTTTGTTAAGAATGAAATCATATTAATTTGTTAATATTTAAAAAATTAATAAGTAAGAGATATAAAAAATAAATCTTTTGCCAAACTAGTTCAATTAGTTATAACTATTTGAACAATTATTTATTTCAAATCGTTATGTTCATTTGTTTTATCATAAAACAATTGTTTCTATTCATATAGTCTTATTCGAAATAAAGTAATGCTAATTTATTAATATTTTAAAAATTAATAAGTAACAGATTTAGAAAATATATTTGTTGGCCTGACGAATGTGAACAATTATGATTGTTTGAACAGTTGTCTATTTCAAATCATTATGACCTTTTGTTTTGTCACAAAACAATTGTTTTTGTTTGTACAAACTTATTTGGAATAACATAATCCTACTTTATTAATATTCCAAAAATTAATAAGAGATTTAAAAAAAGAATCTGTTTACCGAACAAGTTTAAATAATTATGGTTATTTTAGCAATTATCTATTTCACATTGCTATAACCACACAAGAAAATGGCGTATTAGTAGTAGTTTTGTAGTGGCCCTTCACTTACAAATACCGCTAGCTTTCGTGCTTTTATAAAACTTAAGGCATTTTTTTATCAAACACTACTTAATATTCAAATAATAGAGTTGTTATTTATAAATGCCACCCAAGACTTGATAGCAATAGCGTTTCTCGACTAAAATGCCTTGAATAATCCTACCTTAAAAATTTTAGTGAATACTAAAGGCGTTTTTGGCAGAAAATGCCTTAAATAATCCAGTTAAAAAACTTGATAAGGAATTCTTGAAGGCGTGTTTTGGCAGACAACACCTTTAATAATCCCCTTATAAAAAAGTGTATGAGATTATTGAAGGCATTTTCTACAATCCCCTTATAAACGCCTTTAATAATTGGACCAAAAAAATCCATAGGTTTATTAAAGTTGTTTTTGTTCAAAAACGCCTTTAATAAATATCATATCAAAATTTTTGGATCGTACAGATGTTAACCATTAGGTGGTAGGTTCGATCTCTCCCTTTAGCTTTTTTTGGTTTTTGCAGAGATTATTTGTAATTGATTATTCTAGGCTTTTTCTTGGCAAAAATGCCTTCATCAATTGCTTTAAAAAATATTGCCAAGAATATTGAAGGCATTTTTTGCAGACAAATGCCCTTAATAATCCATAGGAAAAATATGGAGCCGATTCTTGAAGGCATTTTTAGTTGAACTTGCCTTTTATAATCCAATCAATAAATTGTTGTTGTGATTATTAAAGGTGTTGTTTGTCGAAACCGCCTTCAATAATCCATAAACAAAAGTTGGAACGGATGCTTGAAGGCATTTTTGGCTCAAAATGCCTCTAATATTCTAGACGATAAATTTGAATGCTCGGATTGTTGAAGGTGGTTATTTCCAAAAATGCCTTCAATAACATTTTGTTAGGGATTATTCAAGGCATTACTCATAGGAAAAAGCCTTTAATAATCCATTCAATTAATTTTTAGTTGGTATTATTGAAGGTGATTTTTTTTTTTAAAATGCCTTTAATAATCAATACAAAAAAGTTGGAACAGATTCTTAAAGGTGTTTTTTTGCCCAAAACGCCTTTAATATACCACACAATATATTTTTGAGGGGATTATTAAAGGCGGTTTAGGTAAAAAACACCTTCAAAGTTTTCTTTTAAGGATGATTCAAGGCGTTTTCTTACTAAAAATGCCTTTATTAATGTCATCAAAAAAACATATTTGATATTGTATATATTTCAAGTTAGTTGTAGGTTTATGCCCAGAAAACATTTGGTTTATATATGTGATGCTACAAATTACATTTTGGAATTTACATAATGAACATTGTTGTATTTCAATAAATTGATCATACATCCGAAATTAAAACTGATAACATTGCCATATTAATATACTTTTTTGAAATAATCGTACTCAATAATTTATTAAGTACACATAATGTATTCATATTAAGTATAACAATAATATTAAACCAATACCCCAATGTACAAACTTCAAGTTTCCATTCAACCTGGCATGTTAAAAACATTATAATAATTTGTTCCTTATATATTTATATTCAACCAACAATGTCTAACCTGAAGGTTTATCAACATTGATAAATGATAATACATAATCACACCATTCTTTACAGACTTCATCCAATTCCTCTTTCGTGAAGTTTTCTTTGCTCTCCCATTAAAAAAAAAAGAAATAAATGTTAATAAATGAGAACATAATGTACCTTTTTATTTTTTTGAAGATATAACGAGTTTATGAAATTTATACTAACCTTGAATGGTGTGGTCATAAAATCATCTAACACTATCTCCCGCATAAAACAAAGGACATAATATCCACATTCATTATTGTGTTGATGAGGTACCTGAAAATTAAATTGAGTGGGTTTAGGAAACATTTATCTATACAAACTCAACATAAAAGAATATATTTCACATTTACCGGTAATGACACATTTTCAGTTTCTTTATCTTCTTATCGAATGCAGATATTACCCTAAATTGAAAAGGAAAAAATTACTTCATATATAAATTAAATTACTTATGAAGAAATAAAAGATATATAATATAATAAAGTGTAATACCTCTTAATAAAAGTTTGAATATCTGGGTTAAGCATCGCCATTGAATTAATTGAATTAAGTAAGTATGGCGTTAAGGATTTAGTGTCAATCACAATAAGCACCCAATGATGACTACAAAATAATAACAATGATCTAATCAGATTGCACATCAGATCTAATTTGGGTAAGGTTGGAATATAAATTACTGTGCATTATACGAGAGCAAATAATAATCAGCTGGTCTTTTCATGCATTGGATCACATGATTAGCACAATAAGTGACTGTGCCACTCTGCTCACTAATGAAGTTGGGGTTAATGAAACTAAATCTATTAGTCAACTATCTCCCCTTGAGCTCTCTATATAGGAAACTGCATGATAACAACCAACACTGCTAGTTAGTATTACATCATAATATAGATTACTACATAATGAATGTACATATTTGTATTTATAAGCTAACCTCATATAAGCAACGATATCAACAGCTGATAATTCATCCAGTTCACAAAATTCTTTAACCTCTTCCACAGCAATGAAAGAAAATGATGGTTTATCAAATAACCCTTCCTCAGACTCAATGGTTATGAAGTTTCCTATGAAAAAATGCTCTAGTGAATATTTGGATAACTCATCCATGAAAGCCTGAGCAAGGGTCATACTGTGAGTCCGAACATCCTGCTATAATATTTAATGAAATATAAGTATTAAAGCCAAATCAATCAATATAATAAACAAATTAATGTTAAAATTATAAACAATATCATACTTCTTGGGTGGTAGTGAAAGATGGGTTCGCTTCCTTACTTGCAACAGAAACTTCTCCTATAGGGATGATGCTATCAGACCACCCTACTGGCATGTTATGTTGCATTGCTACCAATATAGACTCCAAAGCAGCGATTCTTTGCTGTTGCTCATTGAGGCGATGCTTATGGTCATCAATTTGTTGCTGTTGATGCTTAATGAGTGCTTCATTTTGTGCATTTTTCATTCATGGGGTTTCTTGTTGATTACCAAAAAAATTTGATGGCAAGACAAATTTACCAACCCCACAAACTCAACCAGGCCTTTTTTTAATGCCTAATGCTAAAGAAAAAGGATCTTCACCATACTGGGTTACCAGTTCACCAAATTTGACTTTGGCAGCATAATCATCTTGAAAGAAAATAATAAGATAGGCTATAACAACAAATCTATACAAGCTAGTATACACCCGTGCATACAACCACAATGCCAATTATACATTATATTAAAAAAGTAGTTATACATACAATCTTTTTTGCCATTTCTTTGGTTGCTTCATCTGTAAGGGATCCATCCTTTCATAGATGTCCTTGTTTCCAGACATCCCATATGGAAATTTCTATGCTAGAGCTCACTGATTTTTATTAAATTACTACAATAAAAGAATCAGAATGTATGAAATGAATGTTCATAAATATTCATTAATGAGTATAAAACAAGGGTGCAAATACACACAAGCTCATACTTCACATTTGCATATCCCTTTCTTGCTGTCCGATGGTGATATTGTTGTTTGGCTCGAATGTTCCGTTAGAGTTCTTTGATTTTCTATAAAAAAAATAAAAATTACGTCAATCAGATATAAAGATCAAAAGCTATATTGCATAAAGACTTATAAACAATTTTTTTGGTAATGGGTTTGCGTACTAAGAAATCTTCTAAAAGTCAATATTGAACAAAATTTGTCCAATCTTCAACACTTATCACACATATATATATGCCATAGATGGAACAGCCAATACATCACCTTCACCTGCCAATGGTAAAATATATTGGGTTGCCAGTCTGCTTTTAAAGTCTTTGAATAATTTCCTAGTAGAGTACAACACAATCTTTTTACAGTCAATTAGGACATCGAATAATTCTAAATAAGTTAACATAATTAGTATGAACACCTTAAATTTCAAGTAAATGATCATTGAAGAAATTTTACAAAATAGTTGAATAAACATACCACAACTGATTGCCATATATCATCATTTTGATCATTAGAAACTCGTTGCCAATTGGTGTACATAATTGAAATCCTACGATGGACAATGGCTCCAATATAAGTAGCCATCTTGGTAGCTCTTTTAGCCACAGGCTGGCCACTTTGATTGAAGTCAACATGAATTTTTATGTCACTCACTTTAATTTATTTATTTGGGCCCTTTCCCTTTCTTTTTTGGCCTACAAGTGTGTCTTGTGCATGTTCATTAGAAGGAAAATGATGTTGTTCAGAGTTCATAATACTTGCAAACTTAATCATAATTATACAAATTACATAATATAACCGTTTAAATTTAACACTGTATGTAATTAAATACAACCAATACCATACTATATACAGAAACACCATTCAGCACACCAATCAACAATGTACTCAGACACACCCTTCAGCAAACCACTCAGAAACACCATTCAGCAAATCATTCAGCATATGATTCAGCCCCCCAATATCATACAAAACCATTCAACAAAATAATATCAGACAATAAGGTTCAGCAAACCATTCAGCATACGATTCGGCCCCTAATATCATACAATACTATTTAGCAAAACAACACTCTGACAACAAGGTTTAGCAAACCATAATATTTAAGGCATACTACATAGAAACAACATACATGCAATGAAAGGTGCTTAGATGACTATGCTTACGATGAAATTAATGAAAATATATAAATGCATATGTAAATATTAAGGAATAAAAAAAAATCTCTATCAAATATTATAAATAATACAGTAAACTAAAAAAAAAGACTTACCAATAAAAAAGAGAGGTGTGCACCATTGCTTTGTTGAAGGTCAGTGGCGATGATAGGGATAAAGAAACCAATGGTCTAATAGAAATGTGTTTAAGGTTTGGTTTGGTTGAATAACGTAGCTTTTAGACGTTCTATGTACTAGCAGTTTGTTATTTTGATGTTCAAAGCAAGGAAATGAATATAAAAATTATTATTAAAGTTATTTTTCTGGAAACAACGCCTTTAATAATCCCTTTAAAATTTTAATTAGAGATTATTAAAGGTGTTTTTTACAAAAAGATGCCTTTAGTAATCCAAAAAATAATTGTCCAAGAAAATTATTAAAGGCGTTTATCCTAAAAAAATATCTTTGATAATTATTAAAAATTATTGAAGGCATTTTGAGCAGAAAATCACATTTACTGATATCCCCATGATAATGATTTAACCCTATTATTGATGGCGTATTATGTAGAAAACACCTCCAATAATTATGAACTTCAAAAGTTTATAACAAATCATTAAAGGTGTTTTATAATAAAAGATGCCATTAATAATCTAAAAAATTTTTTAAAGAAAATTATAGAAGGCAGTTGTTATCTGCAAACGCCTTCACTAATTATGTATAAAATTTAAAAGGAATTATTAAAGGCATTTTTCTTGAATATATGCCTTCAATAACCATGTTAACATTTGTGTAGCTGTATATTGAAGGCTTTTGTTAGTAGAAGATGCCTTTAATAATCTTAAAATTTTTTAGAAGAAAATTATTGAAGGCGTTTATTAAATAAACGCCTTCAATATTTATGTAGACAATTTAAGAGGAATTATTAAAGGCATTTGTCAGTAGAAGATGCCTTTAATAATCCCAAAATGTTTTAGAGGGAAATTACTAAAGGAGTTTGTTGAAATTATTGAAGGCGTTTATTATCAATAAATGTCTTCAATATTTATGTAGAAAATTAAAAAGGAATTATTGAAGGTGTTTGTGAATAGAAGACACCTTTAATAATCCCAAAATGTTTTAGAGGAAAATTACTGAAGGTGTTTGTTGAAATTATTGAAGGCATTTATTATCAATAAATGCTTTTAACATTTATGTAGGAAATTTAAAAGAAATTACTGAAGGCATTTGTTAGTAGAAAACACCTTTAATAATCCTAAAATTTTTTATAAGGAAATTATTAAAGGCGTTTGTTATTAACAAACACCTTCAGTAATTATGTACTAAGCTTAAAAGCAATTATTAAAGGTGTTTTCCTAGAATAAATGCTTTCTATAGCCGTAGTGGTATATTGAAGGCGTTTTCTAGTATAAAATGCCTTTAATAATCCCAAAATTTTTAAAAGGAAATTATTAAAGGTGGTTGTTATAAAAGATGCCTTTAATAATTATGTTCATTATGAAATGTACTCAGTGAAGCATTATTCTAGAATAAACGCCTTCAATAACTGTAATAAATTTTAAGTTCTCGATTATTGAAGGCATTTTTCTTTAGAAGATGCCATTAATAATACCAATAATTTTAATTGAAAATTATTCAATGTGTTTGTACATAAAACAAAATAAAAGCATTTAGTAAAGGTGTTTATTTACAATAAACACCTTCACTATCTGTCTTAAAATTTAGGCAGTGGAATATTGAAGGTGTTTTGCACTAGAAGACGCCTTTAATAAATTACTTCAAAAAATAAAATGAAATAGTCTAGGTGTTTTTCTAGAATAAAAGCCTTCAATAACCCCTTAAAATTTAAGTTATGTAATAGTAAAGGCGTTTTCAATAGAATATGCCTTTAATAATTCCAAACAATTTTTAAAAGGAAATTATTGAAGGTATTTTTTGTAAAAAATCCTCTTCACTGATATTGTAAAATAAGAATGAGGGAGTTATTGAATGTGTATTATGTAAAAAATGCCTTCAATAAATACACAAAAAATTTAGATGAAATTAGTGAAGGCATTTTTATGGCGTAAATGCCTTTAATAATCCTAAACAATTCTACTATAACTCTGTTGAAGGTGCCTATAATATATTTAATAAATATTTAAGAGGGAATTATTATAGGCATTTTTCTTAGTAAACGCCTTCCATAATCCAGTCTAATAAAAATCTTCCCAAACTTAGGCATCCAATCACTAACTTCAAGCTTCATCTTTATTATTATGCTATTTCTCTTTCTAGACCAAGTAAAATTTACTTTCCCTTTTCTTTAGCTTTTAGTATTTAAGTATTGTCTTTTAGAACCCTATTTTGACTATTCATTACTTATTTACTTTAGCTTTTATTTCAATCGACTATTCCTTCAACTTTTTGAAATTCACGATTTTCATTTTGGTGTAAATAATTTTCTCCAAAACCCACCTTATTTCACCAAATTTTAACCCTAACTACAGATACTCTTAGGTACTATCTACGTTAGCAGTAGAGTTTTAACATTCATAATATTTGGTAGTTAATAATTACTTCACAATAAGGAGTTCTCATTTTGTGTAAGTACTGGTTTTGTTATTATCTTTTGTTTAAAACATAGTAAACTTAAGTATTGTACATGTTTGTTTTCATATAAATTATTTATATACATTTAGTCTAATAATGTAACAACTACTAGATGGATAAGAGTTGGATGCAAAAGTCAAGATTAAGTCAAGAGTACAGAGATGGAGTAGAAAATTTTCTTAATTTTGCATTTGAGAATACAAGTGAATATAATATGATATTATGCCATGTGTGAAATGTGCTAATATCGAGTGACAAATGTGTCAAGTTGTTTTTGAACATTTAATTTGTATTAGATTTCTTTCGAGATATGTTAATTGGTATTTTCATGGAGAGTCTGTACCATCAAGGTGTTTCACTAGAGTTCTTTCAACTTTAAGGGCTCCTCAACACCAACATGATCCTTTTATAGTATATGACATTAAAGGCATGTTGCGAGATGCTTTTAACGTTTATAATGAACATTTTCCTAATCTTTCTCCCTAAAATGAAAGATTTAATCAGTCTACTATTGAAATGAATGAATTTGGTAAACCTGAGATAAGTGTACATGACCAACAACCTAGAGGAGAAGCATCAAAGTTTTATAGGTTGCTTGATGATATGAATGAAAAACTTTTTAAGGGATCAAAACATTCAAGGTTATCTTTCTGTGTACATCTTTTTCACTTGAAATGCTTATGTGGATGGACAAAAAACTCTTTGACTTTATTATTAGAGTTTTATGAAAGAAATGTTTCCTTTTGAAAAAATCTCTGAATCTTGTAAGGAATCAAAGAAGATGATCAAGGATTTATGTCTCAGATATGAGAAAATTCATAGTTGTCCCAATGATTGCATGTTATATTAGGGGGACAAGAAAAATCAAGAATCTTGTCATTTTTGTGGTATTTCTCATTAGGTGGACAAAAATTTCGATGAAAGGTTGAATGAGGATGGTAAAGAGGTATATGTCAAAAAGAAGCCTATTAAAGTTTTATGTTATTTTCCATTAATACCAAGACTTCAGCGACTCTTCATGTCTTTCAAAACTGTAGATTCAATGAGGTGGTATCATAAAAAGTGGATGGATGATGGATCATTGAGATATCCTGTAGATTTTTTGGCAAGAAAATCATTGCATTCTAAGTTTTCAGACTTTGCATCTGATCCTCAAAATGTTATGCTTAGACTAGTATCTAATGGAATCAACCCATTCAAAATGATGAGTACTTCTTATAGTACTTAGCCAGTTGTATTGATTTCTTACAATTTGCCACCATGGATTGCTATGAAGTAACAGTCATTTATACTGTCTATGATAATTCTTGAGGAAAAAGGTCTAGGTAATGATATAGACATCTACTTACAACATCTTATTAAAGAGTTAAAGCAATTATGGGAAGGAGTTGAGACCTATGATGCATCAAAAGTAAAGAACTTCAATATGCGTGCTACTTTATTATGGACTATCAATGATTTTTCTACTTATGCAAATTTATTTGGTTAGAGTAGAAAAGGTCATTATGCTTGTCTATGTTGTGCTGCACAGATATATTTGATGTGGTTACCTAATGGTAGAAAGTTCTATTATATGGATATGGTCGATGGTTAGATGATAATCATTAATTTAGATTCCAAAAACATCTCTTTGATGGAACTGAAGAATTAAAGAGATCGTCTTTACCCTTTAGTGGGTCTAATATCTTGTTAAAGTTAAAAGATATAAATTTAACTTATGAAAAAATGACTCAATAAAAAAAAATAGTGGGGACATCTTTGAAGGTGTCTAGCCTCGTATTATGCAAGTTGGTGATACTCGTATTGAAGTTGGTGATCTTGATGTTCAAAGTGATGAAGAGGATGATGAAATAGATGACCCCAATGAGTCTGAGTTATGGAAAAAAAAAAGTATCTTTTTTGAGTTACCTTATTAGGAATATAATTTATTACTCCATAACCTTATTTGATGCACATAGAGAATAATGTTTACGAAAATTTTATCGAGATAATTCTCAATGTGAATAAAAGATCCAAGTATGACTTAAAGAGTCGACTTGACCTAGTTGATATTGGGATTCACCCTGACCTTTATCCGAAGTTGCTTCCTAATGGCAAATATTGATTGCATGCTACTTGTTTTGGGATTTCTAAAGCTAAAAAAGATGTGTTTTGCAAGGTTTTGAAAAATGTCAAAGTTCTGAATGGCTATGCATCAAATATATCGACATGTGTGAATCTAAAGGTGAAAAAACTTTCTTCACTGAAGTCACATGATTATCACATTTTGATGCAAGACCTACTTCCAATTGCTTTACGTTCATCAATGTCAAAGCAAGTCACTTCTGTGGTAATTGAATTGAGTAACATATTTAAATCTCTATGTCAGAAATGTATGAATGTGGAAGAGCTAGACAAATTTCAAGATCGAGTTACGATTACTTTATGCCATTTAGAGAAGATCTTCCCTCCAAACTTCTTCACATTATGATGCATTGGTTATCTACCTTCTATATAAAGCAAAAGTCGATGGGTTGGTTTATTATCAATGGATGTATCCTATTGAAATTATGATTTGTTAATAGATTGATTACATTTTTATTGATGATCAAGCCACTTTATTTAAAATAATATATGACTAATGTTTTATGCTATAGGTTTTTAAGGAGGTTAAAGTCTTATTGTTGCAACAAACACTATCTGGAAGGTTCATTGCTGAAGGATATTTAGCAAAAGAGTGTATGACATTTTGCTCTCGTTATTTGGAAGATGTTGAAATGAGATTTAATAAACCATTGAGAAATGTTGGTATGCAGCATATAGACTCTGCCTACAATTATCTTTTTCAAAGTTTTAAACAACCAATTGGCAAAGCTGAATTGGTGGAGTTAGATGATAAATCTTGGGCATAAGCACATCAATATGTTCTTTTTCATCATGACTCAATTGAATCATTTCGCATGTAAGTTTTTTAGCAAGAAAATTATTCGTTACATTAAGCATAATTTATTGTCTTTTTTTGTTGTTAATACTTTATCATAATGCTTTATAGTGAGTATAGAAATAATTTGAGAGATCTTACACATTATCGATGATCAAACCTTCACTGAAAAACTTTCATAAATGGTTGGAGCAACTGTAAGTGATGCCATACTTCCCATTACGAGAAATCTACATAGAATGCTTACAGTATAACTAACATTAATAACATATATATATTTATTCCACTTTTATAGGTTTGGAATGGAAGGCTTGTTAGTGAAGAGGTGAAGTGTCTTTCATACGATCTGAACCGGATTGTGAAATGATACAAAGGTTTCATCATCAATGGATTTATATTTCACACTAAATCTCGTCAGAGATTTAGAAGTACACAAAATTCAGGAGTTATTGTGATTTCATCAACTACTAGCTATGCTAGTGCTAGTGACACAAACCCTTTAGAGAAAAATGTTGACTATTATGGCATGATTAATGACATTATTGAGTTGGATTATTATGGCAAGTGGAAAGTTGTCTTATTTTGGTGTGATTGGGCTGATGTGAATAATGAAAGAGGTATTAAAAAAATTAGTATGGATTTACACTTGTAAATTTTTCTAGATTAATTCACATTGGACAACAACTCATCAATGAACTTTATGTTTTTTCATCTCAATTCAAACAAGTATTTTACTCTAAAGATCCCAAAGAATTGGGTTGGTTTTTGTTCTTTGAAACATACCTAGAGACTTATTTGATATGGGGTTAGATACCAGAGATGATGTTGAACATGGAACTAAATGTTATCCTTTTGCTAAACAAAACTTGGATGAAAATATCTCCAGTACCTACGCTCAGTGGGTCCATAAAGATGTTACTAAAGACATTTATGAACCATGAAATGGTGCATCTATAATTTGTAATTTGAATGTTTAAGACATAATGTAGTAAATGATTATATGTAATTAATGTCACATTCGCTATTGTATAATTATTGTATTCTAAATCATACATTATCTTTTGATTTAATTAAATCGATATGTTCTTTATATATCATAGGTTTTAATTTCTTAACTTCTCAATGTCTTTATATATGTTCTAAACTGGTATCTTTTATATATTCGTTGCTATGATGTAGGTAAGCTACAAGGAGAAAGTAGGTTGAAAGGAAAACATATAAGAGATATTAGTTTAGAACCATCTACGACACCTATTGATATTGGCTATGAACTGAATCTTTTGGAGGGAAATGAATGTATGTCAGATCTAACTCCATCACTTCTAACCCTTCGACTGATATTAGATCTGATAATATAGGAGGTCTAGGTTTAGATAGTACCCCATTAATTGATTATGCTTTAAATTTGAATGCAGGTATGATATACTTCGATTTTAGAATTCGAGTATAATGATAAAAGTATTACGATTTTACAAAATTATTATTTATTTGTTGCAGTTGATAACAATGGTTAATGAAGGATCAGAGGTCGGACAACTTTGAAGGAATTGTTTGCACTACCTCCTAATAAGCGTATTATAGTGTCTGCAAACTCTGATAGGCAACCAATTGATGAAAAGGCTTAATTGTTGGCTGGATTTCTAGGCATGCTAGCCCGTAATGGAATGAAATTGCCTATTCATTATAAAACATGGCATAAAGTTCCAGAAGAAGTTAAGGTGATGCTTTAAACTTTATTGAGGTATTATACTAATTAATTAGACAAAATAAATTTTTTATTTTACATTTATTTACTTATTCAAACTTTTTCTTATTGTGTTATTACAGTCAAGATTTGTACTTGAAATACCAACTTCATTTGTGCTTAAGTTATTGGGAAAAAAATGGAAAGATTATAAGCATAGTTTGAAGAATAAGTATTTTGATTGAAATACTACTGTAGAGGCGATGATGGAAAATCTACCCCGTAAATGTGATTAGGTAGCAACATGAACAATTAGTTACATTTTGGTTCTCAAGAAAAAGAGAGGTACTAGTCAAGAAAAGGAGAGGTACTAGTTTATAACTTTGTATAGTAGAATGAAAATGATGAAAGTGTTTTATGGTTTAAGTCGGTAATATTTGTATTTTTATCATATACACAATTATTTTTTATGACATGCCAGGAAAGAGAATAGATTGGGATTGTAGTGAAAGTAACATAAATATAGCCACACAAATGGATCAAAAAGTTTTACAAGAAAGCAAAAAGAAATAGTAAGTTTATGATAATAAACTTATTCCAATGAATGAACTTTTTTTGCCATTAAAAGGTAAATATACAAATTAACAATTATTGTTTTGTTTTAATAGTTTTGATAGTTTCAATACATGATATTATACATATCAAAAGTTTTGAACTTAGTTGACACAGATAATATGTATAAAAAAGTTATTGTTTACGTATATTTAGGTAAAAATACAAATTTGTTGCTATTGTTGTATTTTAACAGTTTGGATAGCTTCAATACTTGATATTAAACTTGTCTGATTGATTGACTTGGTTTCTACAATTGATATGGAAGAAAAAATTGTCGTTTATGTCTATTTGGGACTATTTTTGCATATAAAAGGCAAATATACAAATTAAACTTTTAGATGGCTTTCAACATATTGAATGGCTTCAATCCATGATATTAAACTGGGAGAAAATAATTGAATTTGGTTTACATGATTGATATGTGTGAAAGCCCAAAATGCTTTTATTGTTTGCATTTGTTTAAGACTATTGTGTTGTTACAGGGCCAAAATATAAATACATATATTAAAATTATTCAAAATTTTAATACTTGATTAATAGGCTTGATATGCATGAATAAGTTGCGCTTGATATGTATCATATCAAATAACATATGTTTTTGTATAAGAGAATGAAATGGGTGATAAAATTGGACATATGAAACTTTTTCACATAACATACACAAAAAAGATGGATCTTACATAAATGTTGAAACTCAAGAAATTATGGTAATTTGTATAATCTATTTTAACAATGGTAAATATTTACTCTTTTTAACATATTATCAATTAATCATTAAACTTGATAATTGTATATGACAAATTCATAGGAGAAAGTGAAAGAGAAAACGGCTGCTGAGATTAAGTAACATCTGATGTTTCTCTTAACATGCAAGAAATGGAAAATTGAATATTCATAGAAATTGCTAGAAAAAAAAAGCATGGACGGGTTTGAGGCCTTGGATTGGGTCCAACACCATCTGCCTACTATGGATATAGCTTTCAGCAATTTACATTCTTAGCAAGTCAGTCTTCCCAAGACATTTCAATATTGAAAGGGGAGTTACAAATTATGCAACAACGTTTTCAGCAAATGGAAGTAGAAAAAGACGAGAAGCGTGCCAAAATTGAAGAAGAATGTGCTAGAATGGAGTAAGAGCATGCAAATTTTCAGTAATTGCACGATCGATTTGATCATCTTATGAAATTTGTGCAACAACAATTTCCAGGAAATGATCTTAGTGTTCCACCAACTCAAGTATTATATTTAGTAAATATTTAAATTTTTAAATATAAAAAAAGCTTACAATGAAGTGTTAAAAATTGTATGGTATTATTTAGTAGGTTCTTAAGCATGCTAGTGACCAAGGTGGAAAATTTTCTTCATCAATTAGCAGCCATCAAAATGTATGCAATCATTCATTTCATACATTTTAATTTTTATTTTGTTAATGTATTAAAAATATTTGAATGTTATTATACTAATTATTAAACTTTGTATTAATTAGATGCATATTTAAACGTGAATTAAGTTTATATTAATTTTAGTTTTTGAATTTAAGCTCTTTAATGAAAATAAAATTTATTAACAAAAATAAAAAAATACATTTTTACATAATGGCGGCGTTTGCATTCAACAATGTTGCTAAATGAATAATTTAGTGGCATTTGTGTCAAAAAATTACATTAAAAGTAGTGACACTTTTACCAGCAAATGCCCCTAGTTAAGTGGTGTTTTTTTTATACAAACGCCACCTAAGCAACAGCGTTTTTCTCATAAAAATGCCACTAAATTAGTGGCATTTCAAAGATACAAACACCACAATATAGAGGCGTTTTCCTATACAAACACCTCTAAAGTTACGGTGTTTTCAGTTAGAAACGCCACCAAAGCAATGGCGTTTTTCTCATAAAATGACACTAATTTAGCAACGTCTCAAAGATAGAAACGTTGCTAAAATAATAGCGTTTCATATATAAATGTTGCTAATATTAAGGCATTTTTTCGAAAATGCCGCTATTTTTTGCTACATGTGCCGGCATTTTGACTAGCGTTTTTTGCAAATGTTGCAAATCTTTTAGTGGCATTTATAAATGCCGCTGAATGTTAAAAAAAAATGCCACTAAAAACTTAACCCATGTAGTGAACCTTGTGTATTGTCATAAAACAATTTTTACTATTCATACAAGCTTATTTCAAATTTGTTTACCAAATAATTTCAAATAGTTATGATTATTTGAATAATTATTTATTTCAAATCGTTATAACTTTTTGTTTTGTCATAAAACAATTATTTTTGTTCATACTACCTTATTCCATCAAAATAATATTAACGTATTAATATTTCAAGAATTAATAAGTAAAAGATTTAAAAAATAATTATGTTTACCAAACAAGTTCAAATAGTAATAACTATTTGAATAATTATCTATTTCAAATCATTATGACCTTTTGTTTCATCATAAAACAATTGTATCAATTTACATAGGCTTATTTAAAATAAAATAATACTAACTTATTACTATTTCAAAAATTGATGAGTAAGAGATTTAAAAAATGAATATGTTTACTAAACAAGTTCAAATAGTTATGACTTTGAACAATTGTCTATTTCAAATCATTATGATCTTTTGTTTTGCCATAAAACAATTGTTTCTATTCATACAAGCTTATTTCAAATAAAATAATATAAATTTACCAATATTCCAAAGATTAACAAGTAAAAATTTAAACAATAAATTTGTTTTCTAAACATGTTCAAATAGTTATGACTATTTGAACAATTATCTATTTCAAACTATTATGACCTTTTTGTTTTGCCATAAACCAATTGTTTCTATTCATAAAAGCTTATTCGGAATAAAATAACTCTAATTTATTAAATTTTCCAAAATTAATAAATAAGAGATTTAAAAAATAAATTTGTTTACTTAGCGAGTTCAAATAATTATGACTATTTATATAATTATTTATTTCAAATCAGTATGATCTTTTGTTTAGTCATAAAACAAGTGTTTCTATTCACACAAAATTATTCGAAATAAAATAATACTAATTTATTAATATCTTGAAAATTAATAAGAGTTTTAAAAACTAAATTTGTTTACCAAACTAGTTTAAATAGTTATGATGATTTGAATAATTATTTATCTCAAATCGGTATGATCTTTGTTTTGTCATAAAAAAAATTGTTTCTATCCATACAAACATATTCGAAGTAAAATATTGCTAAACCAATAATATTTTAAAAATTTATAAGTAAGAAGTCTAAAAAATAAATGTATTTGTCGAACTAGTTCAAATAGTTAAGACTATTAGAATAATTATCTATTTCAAATCATTCTAACCTTTTGTTTTAGTTCATACATGCTTATTTGAAATAAAATAATACTATTTTATTAACATTCAAAAAATTAATAAGCAAAGAATTTTAAAAAATAAATCTATTTACAAAACAAGTTCAAATACTTTTGACTATTTGAATAATTATCTATTTAAATTTTTGTGACCTTTTGTTTTGTCATAAAACAATTGTTTCATTTCATAAAAGCATATATAAAATAAAATAATATTACTTTATTAATACTTCAAAAATTGAGAAGCTAGAGATTTAAAACATATATAAGTTTATCAAATTAGTTCAAATAGTTATGGCAGTTTGAACAATTATCTTTTTCAAATCATTTTGAATTTTTGTTTTGTCATAAAACATTGTTTTTCATCATACAAGCCTATTCAAAATAAAATAATACTAATTTATTAATATTTCATAAATAAATAAATAAATAGGAGATTATTTGTTTATCGAACCAGTTCAAATAATAATGACTATTTGAACAATTATGTATTTCAAGTTATTATAACCTTTTGTTTTGTTACAAAAGAATTATTTATGTTCATGCAAGCTTATTTGAAATAAATAATACAAATCTAATAATATTATAAAAATTAATAACTAAGAGATTTGAAAAATAAATTTGTTTGTTGAACCAATTTAAAGAGTTAAGGCTATATGATTAAATAGTTATGACTATTTGAACAGTTACCTATTTCAAATCACCATAACCTTTTGTTTTGTCATAAAATATTTTTTTCTGTTCCTACAAGCTTATTCCAATAAAAATAATACAAATTTATTATCATTTAGATAATTAATAAGTAAAAGATTTAAAAATAAATCTATTTATCAAAAAAGTTCAAATAGTTATGACTATTTGAACTTATATTTTTTTAAAATTGTTATGACATTTTGTTTTATCATAAAACAATTATTTTTGTTCATACAAGCTTGTTCAAATTAAAATAATATTAGTTTATTAATATTTTGACAATTTATAAGTAAAAGATTTAAAAAATAAATATGTTTACTGAACAAGTTTAAATAGTCATAACTACTTAAATAATTATCTATTTTAAATTGTTATGACCTTTTATTTCATCATAAAACAATTGTATCAGTTCATATAGGCATATTTAAAATAAAATAATATTAATTTACTAATATTCTGATGAGTAAGAGAGTAAAAAAATGAATCTATTTATCGAACAAGTTTAAATACTTATGAGTATTTTAATAATTATCTATTTCAAATCATTTTGACCTTTTGTTTTGTCATAAAACAATTGTTTTTGTTTATACAAGCTAATTTGGAATAAAACAATATAAATTTATTAATATTCCAAAAATTAATAAGTAAGAATTTAAAAATAAACATGTTTCTAAACATGTTCAAATAGTTAGGACTATTTGAACAATTATCTATTTCAAATAGTTAGGATCTTTTGTTCTTTCATAAACCAAGTATTTTTGTTCATACAAGCGTATACAAAATAAAATAATATTATTTTATCAATATTTCAAAAATTAATAAGTAAAAGATTTAAAAAATAAATCTGTTTACTGAGTAAGTCCAAATAGTCATAAAAGCTTATTTGAAATAAAATAATATTACTTTATTAATATTTCAAAAATTGATAAGTTAGAGATTTAAAAAACAAGGTCAAGATTTAAAAATTGAATCAACTCAAATAATTATGGCCATTTGAACAATTATCTATTTCAAATTGTTATGAACTTTTGTTTTGTCGTAAAACAATTGCTTTTCATCATACAAGCCTATTTGGAATAAAATAATGCTAATTTATTAATATTTCAAAAATTAATAAGTAAGAGATTTAAAAAATAAATCTGTTTATTGAACTGGTTTCTATTTGAATAATTATCTATTTTAAATTGTTATAACTTATTGTTATGTTATAAAAGAATTGTTTTAGTTCATACAAGCTTATTCAAAGTAAATAATACTAATTTAATAATATTCCAAAAATTAATAACTAAGAGATTTAAAAAATAAATTTGTTTGCCAAAGCTGCTCAAATAGTTAAGACTATATGAACAATTATCTATTTCAAATCATTATGACTTGTTGTTTTTTCATAAAATAATTATTTCAGTTCATACAAGAGTATTCAAAATAAAATAAAGCTAATTTATTAATATTCCAAAATTTAATAAGTGATTTAAAAAGTAAATTTATTTATCGAATTGGTCCAAATAATAATGGCCATGTCAACAATTATCATTTCAAATCGTTATTACCTTTTACTTCATTATATAAAATTTGTATTTGAATATTTAAGCTTATTCGAAATAAACTAATATTAATTTATTAATCTTTCAAAAATTAATAAGAGATTAAAAAAATAAATATGTTTATCGAACTAGTTCAAATAGTTATAATTGTTTTGGCAATTGTAAACTTGAAATCATTATAGCCTTTTGTTCTATCATAAGACAATTACTTTTGTTCATACAAGTTTATTTGGAATAAAATAACACTAATCTAGTAATATTCCAAAACTAATAACTAAGAGAATTAAAAAATAAATTTATTTATCGAACTAGTTCAAATATTTAAGACTATATGAACAATTATCTATTTCAAATCATTATGACCTTTTGTTTTGTCATAAAATGAAATAAATTTATTAATATTTAAAAAATTAATAAGTAAGAGGTTTAAAAAATAATTATATTTACCTAACTAGTTCAAATAATTATGACTATTTGAACAATTATCTAGTTCAAATCGTTATGACCTTTTGTTTTGTCATAAAACAAATGCTTTTGTTCATATATGTTTGATCAGAATAAAGTAATATTAATCTATTCAAAAATTAATAGGTGATGTAAAAAATAAATTTATTTATCAAACTAGTTCAAATAGTTATGACTATTTGAGCAATTATTTATTACAAATTGTTATGACTTTTTTTTCTATTATAAAACAATTGTTTTTCAACATACAAGCTTTTTCAAAATAAAATAATACTAATTTATTAATATTTCAAGAATTAATAAGGCATTTAAAAAATAAATATGTTTGCTGAACCAATTCAAATAGTTATGACTATTTGAGCAATTATCTATTTCAAATTGTTATAACCCTTTTATTTTATCATAAAACAATTGTTTCTATTCACACAAGCTTATTTTGAATAAAATAATACTAATTTAGAAATATTCTAAAAATTAATAACTAAGATTTAAAAAATGATTTCGTTTGTCAAACTAGTTCAAACAGTTATGACTATATGAATAATTATTTATTTCAAATTGTTATGACCTTTTGTTTTGTCATAAATAATTATTTCAGTGCATACAAGCTTATTAAAAATAGAATAACATTTATTTATTACTATTTCAAAATTTTATAAGAGATTTAGAAACTAATTCCATTTACTAAATTAGTTCAAATAACTATAACTATTTGAACAATTATCTATTTCAAATCATTATTACTGTTTCTTTTATCATAAAACAATTGTTTTTGTTAATATAAGTTTGTTCAAAATAAAATAATACTAATTTATTAATATTTAGAAAATTAATTAGTATGAGATTTAAAAAGTAAATTTGTCTATCAAACTATTTCAAATAATTTTGACTCTTTGAATAATTATCTATTTCAAACCATTAGAACCTTTTATTTTGTTAACAAACAATTGGTTTTGTTAATACTATTTTATTCGAAATAAAATAATACTAATTTAACAATATTCTGACACTTAATAACCAAGAAAATTTAAAAATAAATCAAATTACCCAACCAATTCAAATAGTTAAGATTATATGAATAATTATTTATTTCAAATTGTTATGATCTTTTCTTTTGTCGTAAAACAATTGTTTTGTTCGTACAAGATTATTCAAATTAAAATAATACTAATTTAATAATATTTCAAAAATTAATAAGTAAGAGATTTAAAATATAAATTTGTGTACCGAATCAGTTTAAATGGTTGAGACTATTAGAATAATTATCTAATTCAAATCGTTTTGACCTTTTGTTGAGTCATTAAACAATTGTCTCAGTTTATACAGCCTTATTTAGAATAAATTAATACTAAATTATTACATTCAAAAAATTAATAAGAAAGAGATTTAAAAAACAAATATGTTTATTGAACACGTTTAAATAGTTATAATTAGTTTAATAATTGCCTGTTTAAAATCATTTTAACCTTTTCATTTGTCATAAAACAAGTGTTTCAATTAATACAAGCTTAAACAAAATAAAATAATAATAATTTATTATTCTTTCCTAAATTAGTAAGTAAGAAATTTAAAAAATAAACTTGTTTTCTGAATTATTTAAAATAATTATGGTCATTTGAATGATTATCTATTTCAAATCATTATGACCTTTTTGTTTTGTCATAAAACAATTGTTTTTGATCGTACAAGTCTTATTCAAAATAAAATAATACTAATTGATTAATATTTCAAAAATTAATAAGTAACAAGTTTAAAAAATAAATTTATTTATCGAACCAATTCCAATAGTCATAACTATTTGAACAATTATCAATCTCAAATCATTAAAACCTTATTTTGTCATAAAAAAATTGTTTCTAATCATAGAAGCTTATTCGGTTAAAAATAATACTAATTTAATAATATTCCAAAAAATTAATAAGTAAGATATTTAAAAATAAATGTCGGTTTGTCGAAACCAGTTCAATAGTTAAAAACTGTTAGAATGTTATCTATTTCAAATTTGTTTTGACCTTTTGTTTAGTCATAAAATATTTGTTTCATATCTGACAAGGTTTATTTGGAAGTAAAATAATCCCAAATTTATTAACATTCAAAAAAATAATAAGCAAATGATTTGAAAAAATAAATTTGTTTACCAAATAAGTTTAAATATTTATGACTATTTGAACAATTATTTATTTAAAATCGTTATGACCTTTTGCTTTGACATAAAACAATTGTTTCAATTCATCAAAGCTTATCCAAATTAAAAAAATACTAATTTATTAATATTTCAAAAACTAATAAGCAAAAGTTAAAAAAATAAATTTGTTTACTGAACAAATTCAAATAATTACAACTATTTGAACAATTGTCTATTTAAAATTGTTATGACTTTTTGGTTTTGTCATAAAATAATTGTTTCAATTCATACACGCTTATTTGAAATAAAGTAATGCTAATTTATTAATATTCCAAAAATTAATAAGTGATTTAAAAAATGAATTTGTCTATAGAATTAGTTCAAATAATTAAGCCCATTTTAACAATTATTTATTTCAAATCATTATTACCTTTTGTGTTGTCATAAAACAATTATTTTTTATCATACAAGCTTATTCAGAATAAAATAATATTATTTACTAATATTTCAAAAATTAATAAATAAAAGATTTAAAAAATAAATTTATTTACAGAACCAATTTAAATATTTTTGACTATTTGAACAATTGTATACTTTAATTGTTATAACCTTTTGTTCTGTCATTAAACAATTATTTCTATTCATATAAGCTTATTTAAAATAAAATAATACTAATCTAATAATATTTCAAAAATTAATAACTAAGAGATTCAAAAAATAATTTTGTTTGCCAAACTAGTTCAAATACTTAAAACTATATAAACAATTATCTATTTCAAATTGTTATGACCTTTTGTCTTGTCATGAAACAATTTTTTCAATTCATATTAGATTATTTAGAATAAAATAAAATGAATTTTTTAATATTTCAAAAATTAATAAGTAAGAGATTAAAAAAATAATTTTGTTTACCTAACTAGTTCAAGTAATTATGACTGTTTGAATAATTATTTCTTTCAAATGGTTATAGCCTTTTGTTTTGTCATAAAACAAACGTTTAGTTCATACAAGTTTGTTCGAAATAAAATAGTACTAATCTATTAATATTTCAAAAAGTAATAAGAGATTTAAAAAATAAATATGTTTATCAAACCATTTCAAATAGTTATGACTAATTAATTAATTATTTATTTCAAATCATTATGACTTTTTGCTTTGTTATAAAACAATAATTTTTGTTCATATAAGCTTATGCAGATTAAAATAATACTAAGTTATTAATATTTGAAAATTAATAAGTAAAAAATTTTAAAAATAAATATGTTTACCGAACTAGATCAAATAGTCATTGACTATTTGAATAATTATCCATTTCAAATGTGATGACATTTTGTTTTGTCATAAAAAAATTATTTCAGTTCATATAAACTGATTCAAAATAAAATAATACTAAGTTATTAATATTCTAAAAAGTAATAATTAAGAGATTTCAAAAATGAATCTGTTTACTGAACAAGTTTAAATAATTATAACTATTTAAACAATTATCTATTTCGAATCGTTATAACCTTTTGTTTTGTTATAAAATGATTTTTTCTGTTCATACAAGCTTATTTCAAATAAAATAATACAAATTTATTAATATTGAAACAATTAAGAAGTAAAAGATTTTTAAAAAATCTATTTACCAAATAAGTTTAAATTGTTATGACTATTTGAACAATTATTTATTTCAAATTGTTATCACATTTTTATTTTGTCATAAAACAATTGTTTCTGTTCATACAAGCTTATTCAGATTAAAATAATATTAATTTATTAACATTTCAACAATTAGTAAGTAAATGATTTAAAAAATAAATATGTTTATTGAAGAAGTTCAAATATTCACGACTATTTGAATAATTATCTATTTTAAATCATTGTGATCTTTTTTTTGTAATAAAAACAATTGTTTTAGTTCATAACAGCTTATTTGAATAAAATAATACTAATTGATTAGTATTCCAAAAATTAAAGAGTAAAAGAATTAAAAAAATGAACCTATTTACTGATTAAGTTAAAATAGTTATGACTATTTGAACAATTATCTATTTCAAAATATTATGACATTTTGTTTTGTCATAAAACAATTGGTTTTGTTTATGCAAGCTTATTTTGATTAAAATAATATAAATTTATTAATATTCCAAAAATTAATAAGTAAAAATTTAAAAAATAAATTTTTTTTAATATGTTCAAATAGTTATGACTATTTAAACAATTATCTATTTCAAATCGTTATGACCATTTGTTTTGTCTTAAACCAATTATTTCTATTCAAACAATATTATTCAAAATAAATAATACTAACTTATTAATATTGTAAAATTAATAAGTAAAAGATTTAAAAATAAATCTGTTTACTAAGCGAGTTCAAATTATAGTGACTACTTAAACAATTATTTATTTCAAATAGTTTTGTTATATCATAAAACAATTATTTCTATTTGTACAAGCTTATTCGAAATAAAACAATACTAATTTATTAATGTTCTAAGAATTAATAAGTTAAAGATTTAGAAAATTAATTTGTTTATCAAACAAGTTTAAATAGCGGTGTCCAT
The DNA here is from genome assembly GCF_002303985.1 of Durio zibethinus. Next base: position 6,523,174 of record NW_019167871.1, on the reverse strand, counting down.
TTGAACTATTATCTATTTCAAATCATTATGATATTTTGTTTTGTTGTAAAACAATTATTTCTATTCATATAAAATTATTCATAAAAAATAATACTAATTTATTACTATTTCAAAAATTAATATGAGATTTAAAAACTAAATCTTTTTACCAAATCAATTCAAATAATTATGACTATTTGAACAATTATCTATCTCAAATCAGTATGATCTTTGTTTTATCCTAAAACATTTATTTTTGTTCAAACAAGCTTATTCGGAGTAAAATATTGCTAAATTAATAGTATTCTAAAAATTAATAAGGATTTAAAAAATAAATGTGTTTGTTGAACAGTTCAAATAGTTAAGACTATTAGAATAATTATCTATTTCAAATGATTTTAACCTTTTACTTAGTCATAAAATAATTGTTTCAGTTCATACATGCTTATTTAAAATAAAATAATGGTATTTTATTAACATAAAAAATTAAAAAGCAAGAAATTAAAAAAAAATTGTTTACGGAATAAGTTCAAATAGTTATGACTATTTGAACAATTATCTATTTAAAATCGTTATGACCTTTTATTTTATCATAAAAAAATTCTTTCAGTTCATAGAAGCTTATCCAAAATAAAATAATATTACTTTATTAATATTTTAAAAATTGATAAGTTAGAGATTTAAAAAATAAATTATTCTATCACATTAGTTCAAATAATTAGGCTTATTTGAATAATTATCTATTTCAAATTGTTGTGAACCTTTGTTTTGTCATAAAACAATTGTTTTTCATCATACAATTTTATTTGGAATAGAATAATACTAATTTATTAATATTTCAAAAATTAATAAGTAAGAGATTTAAAAATAAATCTGTTTACAGAACCAATTCAAATGTTATGACTATTTGAAAAATTATAGATTTCAACTTATTATAACTTTTTGGTTCTATCATAAAATAATTATTTATGTTCATACAAGCTTATTTATAATAAAATAATACTAATGTAATATTATTATGAAAATTAATAACTAAGAGATTTAAACAATAAATTTATTTATCGAAGCAGTTTAAATAGTTAAGGCTATATGAACAATTCTTTATTTCAAATCACTATGACCTTTTGTTTTGTCGTAAAACAATTTCTTTAGTTCTTAGTAACTTATTCAAAATAAAATAAAGCAAATTTGTTAATATTTCAAAAATTAATTAATAAGAGATTTAAAAAATAATTTTGTTTACGAACTAGTTCAAATAATTATGACTATTTGAGTAATTATTGATTTCAAATTGTTATGACCTTAAGTTTTGTCATCAAACAAAAGTTTTTTTCAAAAAAGTTTGCTTGGAATAAAATAATATTATTTTATTAATATTTTGAAAATTAATAAGTAAAAGAGTTAACAAATAAATTTGATTACTAAACCAGTTTAATTAGTATAACTATTTGAACAATTATTTATTTCAAATTATTATGACCATTTGTTTTGTCATAAAATAATTGTTTCTATTGATACAGTCCAAAAAAAAGTAATGCTAATTTCTTAATATTCTAAAAATTAATCAGTAATGAATTTAAGAAATGAAACTGTTGCCCGACTAGTACAAATAGTTATGACTATTTGAACAATTATCTATTTCAAATCATTATAATCTTTTGTATTATCACAAATCAATTGTTTTTATTCATACAAGTTTATTGGAAATAACATAATTCTTGCTTATTAATATTCCAAAAATTAATAAGAGATTTAAAAAATAAATCTATTTATTGAATAAGTTCAAATAGTTATGACTACTTAAACAATTATCTATTTCAAATCATTATATCATTTTATTTTGTTATAAAACAATTTTTTCTATTCATACAAGCTTATTTCGAATAAAATAGCACATATTTATTAATATTCAAACAATTAAAAAATAACTCTATTTACTAAATAAGTTCAAATAGTTGTGACTTTTTGTTTTTTATAAAACAATTATTTTTGTTCATACAAGCTTATTCAGATTAAAATAATATTAATTTATTAAACTTTGACAGATAATAAGTAAAAGATTTTAAAAGTAAATATTTTACCAAACAAGTCCAAATAGTCATAACTATTTGAATAATTATCTATTTCAAATTGTTATGACCTTTTGTTTAGTTTTAAAAAATTGAATCAGTTCATATAGGCTTATTCGAAACAAAATAATACTATTTTATTAATATTCCAAAAATTAAAGAGTAAGAGATTTACAAAATGAATCAGTTTACTAAACAAGTTCAAATAATTATTACTATTTGAACAATTATCTATTTCAAATTGTTTTGACCTTTTGTTTTGTCATAAAATAATTGTTTCCATTCATACAAGCTTATTTTGAATAAAATAATATAAATTATTAATATTCCAAAAATTAATAAGTAGAAATTTAAAAAATAAATCTATTTTCTGAACACGTTCAAATAGTTATGACTATTTGAACAATTATTTATTTCAAATAGTTATGATCTTTTGTTTTGTTAGAAAAATAATTATTTCTATTCATACAAATTTGTTCAGAATAAAATAATACTAATTTATTAATATTCTAAAAATTAATAGTTGGAGATTTAAAAAATAAATCTATGTACAAAACAAGTTCAAATAGTCATGTCCATTTGAATAATTATCTATTTCAAATTGTTATGACCTTTTGTTTTGTTATAAAATACTTGTTTCTGTTCATACAGAATTATTTAGAATAAAATAATACTGATTTATTAATATTTTAAAAATTAATAAGAGATTTAAAAACTAAATTTATTTTAATTAGTTTAAATAATTATGACTACTTGAATAATTATCTATCTTAAATCATTATTATCTTTATTTTGTCATAGAACAATTGTTTCTTTTCATATAAGCTTATTCATATTAAGATAATACTAATTTAATAATAAAAAATAAATATGCTTTACCAATCCAGTTCAAATAGTTAAAACTATTAGAACAATTATCTATTTTAAATTATTATGACCTTTTGTTAGTCATAAAACAATTATTTCAGCTTATACAAGCTTATTTAAAATTAAATAATGCTAATTTATTAACATTCAAAACATTAATAAGTAAGCAATTTAAAAAAATAAATATGTTTGCCAAACAAGTTTAAATAGATATGACTATTTGAACAATTATCTATTTCAAATTATTATAACCTTTTGTTCTATCATAAAACAATTTTTTCTATTCATACAAGTTTATTTAGAATAAAATAATACTAATTTAAAAATATTTTGAAAATTCATAACTAAAAATTTAAAAAATAAATCTGTTTACCGAACCAATTCAAATAATTAAGACTATATGAACAATTATCTATTTCAAATTGTTATGACCTTTCGTTTTGTCATAAAATAATTATTTAAGCTCATACAAGTTTATTTAGAATAAAATAAAATAAAATTGTTAATATTTCAAAATTTTATAAGTAGATTTAAAAAATAATTCTACTTACCAAACCAATTCTAATAATTATAACTATTTGAACAATTATCTATTTTAAATCATTATTATTTTTTGTTTTGTCATAAAGCAATTATTTTTGTTCATATAAGTTTATTCAAAATAAAAAAATACTAATTTATTAATATTTAAAAAATTAATCAGTAAGAGATTTAAAAAGTAAATCTATGTACCAAACCATTTCAAATAGATTTGACTACATGAATAATTATCTATTTTAAATAGTTATAACTTTTTGTTTTGTCATCAAACAATTGGTTCTATTCATACTATTTAATTCAAAAAAATATATATTAATTTAATTTTATTTCAAAATTTTATAAGCAAGAAAATTAAAAGATAAATCTAATTGTTGAACCAGTTCAAATAGTTAAGACTATATGAACGATTATCTATTCCAAATCATTATGACCATTTGTTTTGTCATAAAATAATTTTTTTGTTTGTACAAGCTTGTTTGGATTAAAATAATACAAATTTAATAATATTTCAAAAATTAATAAATAAGAGATTTAAAAAATAAATTTGTTTACCGAAACAGTTCATATGATTAATACTATTAGAACAATTATCTATTTCAAATTGTTCTGACATTTTGTTTAGTCATAAAGCAATTGTTCAATTCATACAAGCTTATTTGAAATAAATTAATACTAATTTATTAACATTAAAAAAATAATAAGAAAGAGATTTTAAAAAATAAATTTATTTATCGAACAAGTTCAAATAGTTATTGTTATTTGAACAATTGTCTTTTTAAAATCGCTATGACCTTTTATTTTTTTCATAAAACAATTGTTTCAGTTAATACAAGTTTATATGGAATAAAATAATACTAATTTATTAATATTTCTAAAATTAATAAGTAAGAGATTTAAAAAATAAATTTGTTTATCGAATCAGTTAAATAATTATGGCCATTTGAACAATTATCTATTTCAAATCATTATGACCTTTTATTTTTTTTATAAAAAATTCTTTTTTATCATACAAGCTTATTTGAAATAAATTAATACTAATTTATTAATATTTCAAAATTAATAAGCAAGAGATTTAAAAAAATGTTTGGCAATCCAGTTCAAATAGTTAAAACTATAAGAATAATTATCTATTTCAAATCGTTCCAACCTTTTTTTAGTCATAAATTATTTGTTTCATATCATACAAGCTTATTCCAAATAGAATAATCTTAATATATTAACATTCAAAAAATTAACAAGCAAGAGATTTGAAAAAATAAATTTGTTTACCGAATAAGCTCAAATAGTTATGACTATTTTAACAATTAACTATTTAAAATCATTATGAGATTTTATTTTGTTATAAAATAATTGCTTCAGTTCATAAAAGCTTATCCAAAATAAAATAATACTAATTTATTAGTATTTCAAAATTTAATAAGCAAGAGATTTTAAAAAAAATGTGTTTTTTGAACAAATTTAAATAGTTACGATTATTTAAACAATTGTATATTTAAAATCCTTATGACACTTTGTTTTATCATAAAACAATTGTTTCAGTTCATCAAAACTTATTTGAAATAAAACAATAATAATTTATTAATATTTCAAAAATTAATAAGTAAGTGATTTAAAAAATGAATTTGTTTACTGAATCAGTTCAAATAATTATGGCTATTTAAACAATTATCTATTTCAAATCGTTATGAACTTTTGTTTTGTCATAAAACAATCATTTCAGGTCATACAAGCTTATTTGGAATAAAATAATACAAATATATTGATATCGCAAAAATTATTAAGTAACTGTTTAAAAGTGAATCTGTTTACCAAATCATTCTAATAATTATGGCCATTTTAACAATTATCTATTTCAAATTGTTATTACCGTTTGTTTGGTCATATAACAAATTTCTTTTATCATTTAAGCTCATTTACAATAAACTAATACTAATTTATTAATCTTTCAAAAATTAATAAGTGATTTAAAAAATAAATTTGTTTATCAAACTAGTTCAAATAATTATGGTTATTTTAACAATTGTATACTTCAAATTGTTATAAACTTTTTTCTGCCACAATACAAGTATTTCTGTTCATACAAGATTATTCTAAATAAAATAATACTAATATAATAATATTTTGAACATTAATAACTAAGATAATTAAAAATAAATTTGTTTACCAAACCAATTCAAATATTTAAAACTATATGAATAATTGTCTATTTCACAATGTTATGACCTTTTGATTTGGCAAAAAACGAAATTTCAATTTATACTAGCTTATTTGGAATAAAATAAAACAAATTTATTAATATTTCAAAAATTAATAAGTAAGAGATTTAAAAAAACTATTTTTGTTTACCTAACCAATTCAAATAATTATGACCATTTGAACAATTATCTATTTCAAATTATTATGATCTTTTGTTTTATCATAAAACAAATGTTTTTGTTCATATAAGTTTGTTCAAAATAAAGTAATAGCAATCTATTAATATTTTGAAAATTAATAAGAGATTTAAAAACTAAATCTATTTATCAAACTAGTTCAAATAGTTATGACTATTTGAAAAATTATTTATTTCAAATTGTTATGACTTTTTGTCCTATTATAAAACAATTTTTTCTATTTGTACAACCTTATTTGGATTAAAATAATACTTATTTATTAATATTTCTACAATTAATAAGTAAAAATTTTAAAAAATAAATATGTTTATTGAACTAGATCAAATAGTCATGACTATTTGAATAATTGTCTATTTCAAATCATTATAACCTTTTTTTTTGTCATAAAAGATTTGTTTTAGTTCATATAATTTTATTTGAAATAAAATAATACCAATTCATTTATATTCCAAAAATTAATAATTAAAAGATTTCAAAAAAAATATGTTTACCGAACAAGTTTGAATAATTATAATTATTTAAATAATTATCTATTAGAAATCGCTATAACCTTTTGTTTTGACATAAAATAATTTTTTCTATTCATACAAGCTTATTTCAAATAAAATAATACAAAATTATTAATATTAAGACAATCAATAAGTAAAAGATTTAAAAAATAAATCTGTTTGTCGAACCAGTTCAAATATTATGACTATTTGAACAATTATTTATTTCAAATTGTTATGACTTTTTATTTGTCATAAAACAATTGTTTCTGTTCATACAAGGTTATTCAAATTAAAATAAAATTAATTATGAATATTTTGACAATTAATAAATAAAAGATTTTAAAAATAAATATGTTTATCGAATAAGTTGAAATAGTCATGTTTATTTCAGTAATTAGCTATTTCAAATCATTATGACCTTTTTGTTTTTGTAATAAAACAACTGTTTCAATTCAAATAAGCTTATTTGAAATAAAATAATACTAATTTATTAATATTCCAAAAATTAATGAGTAAGAGAATTAAAAAATGAATATGTTTACTGAACAAGCTAAAATAGTTATACTATTTAAATAATTATCTATTTCAAAACACTATGACCTTTTATTTTGTTATAAAATAATTGGTTCTATTCATGCAAGCTTATTTCAAATAAAATAATATAAATTGATTAATATTACAAAAATTAATAAGTAAAAATTTTAAAAATAAATATGTTTTCTAAACATTTTCAAAGAGTTATAACTCTTTAAACAATTATTCATTTCAAATTGTTATGATCTTTGGTTTTGACATAAACCAATTATTTTTGTACAAAAAAAACTTATTTGAAATGAAATAATACTAATTTATTAAAATTCCAAAAAATAATAAGTAAAGATTTAAAAAAATAAATATGTTTATTGAGTGAGTTCAAATAGTTATGACAATTAGCTATTTCAAATCTTCTAACCTTTTGGTTAACTCATAAAATAGTTGTTTTAATTTATACATGCTTATTCGAAATAAAATATTATTTTATTAACATTCAAAAAATTAATAAAAAATTTTAAAAAATAACTTTGCTTATCGAAAAAGTTTAAATAGTTATGAATATTTGAACAATTATCTATTTAAAATCATTATAACCTTTTGTTCTATCATAAAATAATTATTCCAATTCTTAAAATCTTATCCAAAATAAAATAATATTACTTTATTAATATTTCAAAATTGAGAAGTTAGAGATTTAAAAAAAAATCAGTTTATCAAATCAGTTCAAATAATTATAGCCATTTGAACAATTATCTATTTCAAATCGTTATGAACTTTTCCTTTGTCATAAAGTAATTGTTTTTCATCATACAAGCCTATTTGGAATAAAATCATACTAATTTATTAATATTTAAAAAAATTAGTAAATAAGAGATTTAAAAAAGAAAACTATTTATAGAACCAATTCTTACTCGAGTAATTATCTATTTCAAATCATTATAACCTTTTGTTCTATTATAAAATAATTGTTTTAGTTTATATAGTCCACTTGGAATAAAATAATACTAATTTAATAATATTTCAAAAATTAATAACTAGGAGATTTAAAAAATAAATCTGTTTGCCAATGTTGTTCAAAAAATTAAGACTATATGAACGATTAACTTTTTCAAATCATTATGACCTTTTGTCATAAAACAATTATTTCAGTTGGTTGCTAAATAAGTTCAAATTGTTAAGCAATTACTTATTTTAAATTGTTTTGACTTTTTACTTTGTCATAAAACAATTTTTTCTATTCATATAAGTTTATTTGGATTAAAATAATATTAATTTATTAATATTTTGAAAATTAATAACTAAAAGACTTAAAAAATAAACATGTTTACCGAGCAACTTCAAATAGTCATGACTATTTGAATAATTATCTATTTCAAATCATTATGACCTTTTCTTTTGTAATAAAACAAATGTTTCAATTCGATAAGCTTATTTGAAGTAAAATAATACTAATTTATTAATATTCCAAAATTAATGAGTAAGATAATTAAAAAAAGATTCTGTTTACTGAATTAGTTTAAATAGTTATGACTGTCTAAGTAATTATCTCTTTCAAAACATTATGACCATTTATTTTGTCATAAAAAAATTGGCTTTTCTTATGCAAGCTTATTTTGAATACAAATATTTAAATTTATTAATATTCCATAAATTAAGAAGTAAAAACTTAAAAAATAAAATTTTTTTCTGAACATGTTCTGACTATTTGAACAATTATATATTTCAAATTGTTATGACCTTTTGTTTTGTCATAAATCAATTGTTTCTATTTATAAAAGCTTATTCAAAATAAAATAATACTAATTTATGAAAATTCAAAACTCCAAAAATTAATAAGTAAAAGATTTTAAAAAAAATTTGTTTACCGAGTGAGTTTAAATAGTTATGATTATTTAAATAATTATTTATTTCAAATCATTATGATCTTCTATTTTGTTGTAAAACAATTGTTTCTATTCATACAAGTTTATTTGAAATAAAATAATACTAATTTATTAATATTCTAAAAATTAATAAGTTGAAGATTTAAAAAATAAATTTGTTTATCGAATAAGTTCAAATAATCATGTTAATTTGAACTATTATCTATTTCAAATTGTTATGACATTTTGTTTTGTCATAAAACAATTGTTTTTATTCATACTAAATTATTTAGAATAAAATAATACTAATTTATTAGTATTTCAAAAACTAATAAGACATTTAAAAATTAAATCTATTTACTAAACCAGTTTAAATATTTATGACTATTTGAACAACTATCTATCTCATATCATTATGATTTTTATTTTGTCATAAAATAATTTTTTCTGTTCATACAATCTTATTTGAAGTAAAATATTGCTAAACTAATAATATTCTAAAAATTAATAAGTAAGAGATTTAAAAAATAAATGCATTTGCTGAACCAGTTAAAATAGTGAATATTATTAGAATAATTATCTATTTCAAATTGTTATGACCTTTTTGTTTAGTAATAAAATAATTGTTTCAATTTATACATGCTTATTCAAAATAAAATAATATCATTTTATTAACATTCAAAAAATTAATAGGCAAGAAATTTTAAAAAATAAGTCTGTTTACCGAACAAGTTCAAGTGGTTATGACTATTTGAATAATTATCTATTTAAAATCATTATGACCTTTTGTTTTATCATAAAACAATTGTTTCAATTCATAAAAGCTTATCCAAATAAAATAATATTACTTTGTTAATATTTCAAAAATTGAAAAGTTGGAGATTTAAAAAATAAATTAGTTTATCAAATCAGATCAAATAATTATGGCCATTTGAATAATTATCTATTTTAAATCATTATGAACTTTTATTTTGTTATAAAACAATTGTTTTTCATCATGCTAGACTATTTGAAATAAAATCATACTAATTTATTAATATTTCAAAAATTAATAAGTAGGATATTTAAAAAATAAATATGTTTATCGAACCAGTTCAAACAGTCATAACTATTTGAACAATTGTATATTTCAAATCGTTATAACTTTTTGTTTTATCATAAAACAATTATTTATCTTCATACAAACTTATTAGAAATAAAATAATACTAATCTAATAATATTATGAAAATTAATAACTAAGAGATTTAAAAAATAAATTTATTTGTTGAACCAGTTTAAATAGTTAAGACAATATGGATAATTATGTATTTCAAATCATTATAACTTTTTGTTTTGTCATATAACAAATGTCTTTGTTCATATAAGTTTGTTTGAAATAAAATAATATTAATTTATTAATATTTTAAAAATTAAAAAAGAGATTTAATAAATAAATCAGTGTACTAAAACAGTTCAATAAGTTATAACTATTTGAACAATTATTTATTTCAAATTGTTATGATAATTTGTTTTGCCATAAAATAATTTATTCATAATAGCATAATTCTAATTTATTAATATGTCAAAAATTAATAAAAGATTTAAAAATTGAATTTGTTTATTGAACAAGTTTAAATGGTTATGACTATTTGAACAATTACCTATTTCAAATTGTTATAACCTTTTGTTTTATCATAAAATAATTTTTTTTATTCATACAAGCTTATTTCAATTAAAATAATACAAATTTATTAATATTCAAATAATCAATATGTAAAATATTTTAAAAAATAACTTTGTTTATCAAATAAATTCAAATAATTAGGACAATTTGAACAATTATTTATTTCAAATCATTATGACTTTTTTCTTTTGTCATAAAATTGTTTTTGTTCATACAAGCTTATTCGAATTAAAATAATATTAATTTATTAATATTTTGACAATTAATAAATAAAAAATTTTAAAAATAAATATGTTTACTAAACAAGTTTAAATAGTCAAAACTATTTGAATAATTATCTATTTCAAATTGTTATGACCTTTTGTTTCATCATAAAACAATTATATCAGTTCATATGCTTATTCAAAAGAAAATAATAATAATTTATTAATATTTCAAAACTTAATGAGTAAGAGATTTAAAAAATGAATCAATTTATTGAACAAGTTCAAATAGTTACGACTATTTGAACAATTTTCTATTTCAAATTGTTATGATATTTTGTTTTGTCATAAAATAATTGTTTCTATTCATATAAGCTTATTCCAAATAAAATAATATAAATTTATTAATATTTCAAAAATTAATAAGTAAAAGTTTAAACATACATCTATTTTCTAAACATGTTCAAATAGTTATGACTATTTGAACAATTATCTATTTTAAAAAGTTATGACCTTTTGTTTTGTCATAAACCAATTATTTCTATTCATACAAGTGTTTTCGAAATAAATAATACTAGTTTATTAATATTCCAAAAATTATTAAGTAAAAAATTTAAAAAATAAATTTGTTTACTAAGCAAGTTCAAATAGTTATGCTTGTTTAAGCAAATATTTATTTCAAATAGTTATGATCTTTTGTTTTTGTCGTAAAACAATTATTTCTATTTATACCAGTTTATTCAAAATAAAATAATACTAATTTATTAATTAATAGGTAGGAGATTTAAAAAATAAATTTGTTTATCAAACAAGTTCAAATAATCATGTCCATTTGAACAATTATCTATTTTAATTCGTTATGAGCTTTTGTTTTGTCATAAAACAATTGTTTTTGTTCATGCAAAATTATTCAGAATAAAATAATACTACTTTTATTAATATTTTGAAAATAAGAGATTTAAAAACTAAATCTGTTTACCAAAACAATTTAAATAGGTATGACTATTTGAACAATTATTTATCTCAAATCTTTATGATCTTTATTTTGTCATAAAACAGTTTTTTCTTTTCATAATACTAATTTAAATATATTTCAAAAATTTATAAAAGATTTAAAAAATAAATGAGTTTGTTAAACCAGTTCAAATAGATAAAACTATTAGACCAATTATATATTTCAAATTGTTCTAATCTTTTGTTTAGTTATATAATAATTGTTTCATTCATACAAGCTTATTTGGAATTAAATAATTCTAATTTCTTAACATTCGAAAAATTAATAAGCAAGAGATCTGAAAAAATTAATTTGCTTACTAAACAAGTTCAAATAGTTATGACTATTTGAACAATTATTGATTTCAAATCGTTATGACCTTTTGTTTTGTCATAAAACAATTGTTTTAGTTCATAAAAGCTTATCCAAAATAAAATAATACTACTTTATTATTATTTCAAAGTTAATAAGAGATTTAAAAAATGAATTAGTTTATCAAATTAGTTTAAATAATTATGGCCATTTGAATAATTATCTATTTCAAATCATTATGAACTTTTGTTTTGTCATAAAACAATTGCTTTTCATCAAACAAGCCTATTCAGAAGAAAATAATACTAATTGATTAATATTTCAAACATTAATAAGTAGGAGATTTAAAAAATAAATATACTTACCAAACCAGTTCAAATAGTTATGACTATTTGAACAATTACATATTTCAAATCATTATAATCTTTTGTTTTATCATAAAACAATTATTTATCTTCATGCAAGCTTATTTGAAATAAATAAATATTAATTTACTAATATTATGAAAATTAAAAACTAAGAGATTTAAAAAGTAAATTTGGTTGCCTAACTAATTCAAATAGTTAAGGTTATATGAATAATTATCTATTTCAAATCGTTATGACCTTTTGTTTTGTCATAAAACAAATATTTTTGTTCATATAAGTTTGTTCAAAATAAGATAAAATTAATTTATTAATATTTTAAAAATTAATAAGAGATTTAATAAATAAATCTGTTTACCAAATCGTTCAATTAGTTATAATAATTTGAACAATTATTTATTTCAATTCATTATGATCATTTGTTTTGTCATAAAATAATTGTTTCTATTAATACAATCTTATTCTAAATAAAGTAATACTAATTTATTAATTTTCTAAAACTTAATAAGTAACAGATTTAAAAAAGAAATCTATTGGCCTAACTAGTGCAAATAGTTATAACTGTTTGAACAATTATCTATTTCAAATTGTTATAACCTTTTGTTTTGTTACAAAACAATTGATTCTGTTCCTACAAGCTAATTCATAATATTTGTCATAAAATAATTTTTGTATTCATACAAGCTTATTTCAATTAAAATAATATAAATTTATTAATATTTAGACAACTTAAAAGTAAAAGATTTAAAAAATAAATCTGTTTATCGAATAATTTCAAATAATTAAGACTATTTTAAGAATTATTTATTTCATATTGTTATGACTTTTTGTTTTGTCATAAAATAATTGTTTTTGTTCATATAAGCTTATTCGATTAAAATAATATTAAGTTATTAATATTTCAACAATTAATAAGTAAAAGATTTTAAAAATAAATATGTTTATAGAATAAGTTCAAATAGTCATACTATTTGAATAATTATCTATTTCAAATCTCATAACTATTGGATAATTATCTATTTCAAATTGGTATGACCTTTTATTTTGCCATAAAACAATTGTATTAGTTCATATGAGCTTTTTTAAAATAAAATAATACTAATGTATTAATATTCCAAAAATTAATGAGTAAGAGATTTAAAATATGAATTTGTTTACTAAAAAAGTTCAAATGGTTATGACTATTTGAACAATTATATATTTCAAATCATTATGACCTTTTGTTTTGTCATAACATAATTGTTTTTGTCCATACAAGCTTATTCTGAATAAAATAATATAAATTTATTAATATTTCAAAAATTAATAAGTAAAAATTTACGAAATAAATCTATTTTTTGAACAATTTCAAATAGTTATGACTATTTGAACAATTATCTCTTTCAAATAGATATGACCTTTTGTTTGTCATAAACCAATTTTTTCTATTCATACAAGCATATTCAAGATAAAATAATACTAATTTATTAATATTCCTAAAATTAATAAGTAAAAAGTTTAAAAAATAAATCTGTTTACCAAGCAAGTTCATATTATTATGATTGTTTGAACAATTATTTATTTCAAATAGTTATGATCTTTTGTTTTGTCATAAAACAATTATTTCTATTAATACAAGTTTATTCAAAATAAAATAATACTAATTTGTTAATATTCTAAAATTAATAGGTAGGAGATTTCGAAAATAAATATGTTTACCGAACAAGCTCAAATAATCATATCCATTTGAACAATTATTTATTTGAAATCATTATGATTTTTTGTTTTGTCATAAAACAATTATTTCTGTTCATGCAAAATTATTCAAAATAAAATAATACTAATCTATTAATATTTTGAAAAGTAATAAGTGATTTAAAAACTAAATTTATTTACCGAAACTGTTCAAATAGTTATGACTATTCGAACAATTATCTATCTCAAATTGTTATGATCTTTATTTTGTCATAAAACAATTGTTTCTTTTCACACAAGCTTATTTGGATTAAAATAATACTAACTTAATAATATTCCAAGAATTAGTAAGTAATAGATTTAAAAAATAAATGTGTTTGCCAAACCATTTCAAATTGTTAAGATTATTAGAAGAATTACCTATTTCAAATCACTCTGACCTTTTGTTTTGTTGTAAAACAAATGTTTTTGTTTATATAACTTTATTCAAAATAAAATAATATTAATTTATTAATGTTTCAAAAATTAATAAGAGATTTAGTAAATAAATTTGTTTACCAAACTAGTTCGATTAGTTATAACAATTTGAACAATTATTCATTTCAAGTTGTTATTACCATTTGTTTGCCATAAAACAATTGTTTCTATTAACACAATCATATTAGGAATAAAGTAATTTGTTAATATTCTAAAATTTAATAAGTAACAGATTTAAAAAAAGAATCTATTGGCCTAACCAGTACAAATAGTTATAACTATTTAAACAATTATTTATTTCAAATTGTTATGACCTTTTATTTTATCACAAAACAACTCATTCTATTCATACAAGCTGATTACAAATAACATAATTCTAATTTATTAATATTCCAAAAATTAATAAGAGATTTAAGAAATGAATCTGTTTATCGAACAAGTTCAAATAGTTATGACTATTTGAATAATTACCTATTTCAAATCATTATAACCTTTTGTTTTGTCATAAAATAATTTTTTCCATTCATAAAAGCTCATTTTAATTAAAATAATACAAATTTATTAATATTTAGACAACTAATAAGTAAAATATTTAAAACATAAATCTATTTACCAAAAAAGTTTAAATAGTTATAAGTATTTGAACAATTATTTATTTCAAATCATAGTGACTTTTTGTTTTATCATAAAGCAATTGTTTTGTTCATATAAGCTTGTTCATATTAAATAATATTAATTTATTAATATTTTGACAATTAATAACAGATTTTCAAAAAAATATGTTTACCAAACAAATTTAAATAGTCATAACTAGTTGAATAATTACCTATTTCAAGTCTCATAACTATTAGAATAATTATTTATTTAAAATCGTTATGACCTTTTGTTTCTTCATAAAACAATTGTATTAGTTCATATAGGCTTATTCAAAATGAAACAATACTAATTTATTAATATTCCAAAAATTAATGAATAAGAGATTTAAAATATGAATTTGTTTACTAGACAAGTTCAATTGGTTATGACTACTTCAACAATTATCAATTTCGAATCGTTATGACTTTTTGTTGTTTCATAAAATAATTGTTTATGTTCATACAAGCTTATTTCAAATAAAATAATATAAATTTATTAATATTCCAGAAATTAATAAGTAAAAATTTAAAAAATAAATCTATTTTTTGAAAATGTTCAAATAGTTATGACTATTTGAACAATTATGTATTTCAAATAGTTATGACCTTTTGTTTTGTCATAAACCAATTGTTTTTGTTCATACAAGCATATTCAAAATAAAATAATACTATTTTATTAATATTCCAAAAATTAATAGGAAAAAATTTTAAAAAATAAATATGTTTACCGAGCAAGTTCATGTTATTATGATTGCTTGAACAATTATTTATTTCAAATAATTATGATCTTTCATTTTGTCATAAAAACTTATTTCTCTTCATACAAGTTTAGTCATAATAAAATATACTATTTTATTAATATTCTAAAATGTAATAGATAGGAGATTTAAAAAATAAATCTGTTTACCAAACAAGTTTAAATAGATATGTCTATTTGAATAGTTGTCCCTATTAATGCAAAATTATTCAGAATAAAATAATATTGATCTATCAATAGTGTGAAAATTAATAAGAGATTTAAAAACTAAATCTATTTATCGAAACAATTCAAATAGTTAGGACTATTTGAACAATTATCTATCTCAAATTGTTATGATCTTTATTTTGTCATAAAACAATTGTTTCTCTTCATACAAGCTTATTCGGATTAAAATAAAACTAATTAATAATATTCCAAAAATTAGTAAGAGATTTAAAAAATACATGTGTTTGCTGAACCAATTCAAATAGTTAAAACTATTAGAATAATTATCTATTGCAAATAGTTCTAACCATTTGTTTGGTCATAAAACATTTATTTTAGTTCATACAAGTTTATTCAAAATAAAATAATACCAATTTATAAACATTCAAAAAATTAATGATTAAGAGATTTAAAAAATAAATATGTTTACCAAACAAGTTCAAATAGATTTGACTATTTGAACAATTATCTATTTAAAGTTGTTATGACCTTTTGTTTTGTCATAAAACAATTGTTTCAGTTCATAAAAACTTATCTAAAATAAAATAATTGTACTTTTTTAATATTTCAGAAATTAATAAGCAAGAGATTTAAAAACTAAAATTGTTTTCTAAGCCAGTTCAAATAGTTATGACTATTCGAACAAATATCAAACTCAAATCATTATGATCTTTGTTTTCTCATAAATTAATTGTTTCTGATCATATAAGCTTATTCAAATAAAAATAATATTAATTTAATAATATTCCAAAAATTAATAGGAGATTTAAAAAATAAATGTGTTTGTCGAACCAATTCAAATTGTTAAGACTATTAGATAATTATCTATTTCAAATCGCTTGACCTTTTATTTAGTCATACAATAATTGTTTCAGTTCATACAAGCTTATTCGGAATAAAATAATACTAATTTATTAACATTCAAAAAAGTAATAAGCGTGAGATTTGAAAAAATAAATCTATTTACCAAATAAGTTCAAATAATTCTAACTATTTAAACAATTATCTATTTAAAATATTTATTACAATTTATTTTGTCATAAAACAATTATTTTAGTTCATAAATCTTATCCAAATAAAATAATACTACTTTATTAATATTTCAAAACTTAATAAGTAAAAGATTTAAAAAATAAATCAGTTTACCGAATCAGTTCAAATAATTATGGCCATTTGAACAACTATCTATTTCAAATTGTTATTACCTTTTGTTTTGTCATAAAAAAATTGTTTTTCAACATACAAGCTTATTTTAAATAAAACAATACTAATTTATTAATATTTTAAGAATTAATAAGACATTGAAAAAATAAATTTTTTTATCAAACTAATTCAAATAGTTATGATTATTTGAGCAATTATCTATTTCAAATTGTTATAACTTTTGTTCTATAATAAAACAATTGTTTCTGTTCATACAAGCTTATTCAAAATATAATAATAATAATTTAGTAATATTTTGAATATTAATAATTAAGAGATTTAAAAAATAAATCCATTTGCCAAACTAGTTCAAACAGTTAAAATGATATGAATAATTATTTATTTGAAATTGTTATGATCTTTTGTTTTATCATAAAACAATTATTTTAGCTCATACAAGCTTATTTAGAATAGAATAAAAATAATTTTTAATATTTCAAAAATTTATAAGTAAATGATTTAGAAAATAATTCTATTTACTGAACCATTCAAATAATTATAACTATTTGAACAATTATCTATTTCAAATCATTATTACTTTATGTTTTGTCATAAAATATTGTTTTTGTTAATATAAGTTTGTTTGAAAGAAAACAATACTAATTTATTAATATGTAGAAAATTAATTAGTATGATATTTAAAAAGTAAATCTACTTACCAAACTATTTCAAATATTTTTGACTATTTTGAATAATTATCTATTTCAAATCATTATAACATTTTATTTTGTCATCAAATAATTGGTTCTGTTCATAATATTTTATTTAGAATAAAATAATACTATTTAATAATATTTCAAAACTTAATAACCAAGAAAATTAACAAATAAATCTAATTGCTGAACTAGTTCAAATAGTAAAGACTATATGAACCATTATCTATTTTCAATTGTTACGACTTTTTGTTTTGTTGTAAAACAATTGTTTTGTTGTTTGTGCAAACTTATTCGGATTAAAATAATACTAATTTAGTAATATTTCAAAAATTAATAAGTAAGAGATTTAAAAAATAAATTTGTTTGTTAAATCAATTCAAATGGTTAAGACTATTAGAATAATTATCTATTTCAAATTGCTTTGACCTTTTGTTTAGTTATAAAATAATTGCTTTAGTTCATACAACCTTATTCAAAATAAATTAATACTAATTTATTAACATTCAAAAAATTAATAACAAAAAAAGATGTAAAAAAAATCCATTTACCAAATAAGTTCAAATAGTTATTACTATTTGAACAATTGTTTATTTAAAATCGTTATAACCTTTTGATTTGTCATAAAATAATTGTTTCAGTTAGTATAAGCTTAGATAGAATAAAATAATGCTAATTTATTAATATTTTTAAAATTAATATGTAAGAAATTTAAAAATAAATCTATTTACCAAATCAATTAAAATAATTATGACCATTTGAATGATTATCTATTTGAAATCGTTATTATCTTTTATTTTGTCATAAAACAATTGTTTTTTATCATACAAGCTTATTCGAAATAAAATAATACTAATTTATTAATATTTCAAAATTTAATAAGTAAAATTTTGAAAAATAAATCTGTTTACCGAACCAGTTCAAATAGCTATGACTATTTAAACAATTTTCAATCTCAAATCATTAAGATCTTTGTTTTGTCATCAAACAATTGTTTTTGATCTTATAAGCTTATTCGGTTAAAAATAATACTAATTTAATAATATTTCAAAAATTAATAAGTAAGAGATTTAAAAAATAAAATGTGCTTGTGGAATCAATTCAAATAGTTAAAACCATTAGAATAATTATCTATTTTAAATCGATCTAATATTTTGTTAATTCATAAAATATTTATTTCATATCTTACAAGCTTATTCAAAATAAAATAATCTAAATTTATTAATATTTAAAAAATTAATAAGCGAAAGATTTGGAAAAATAAATTTGTTTACCAAATAAGTTCAAATAGTTATGACTATTTGAACAATTGTCTATTTGAAATCATTATGACTTTTGTTCTGTTATAAAACAATTGCTTTAGTTCATACAAACTTATTTGAAATAAAATAATACTAATTTATTAATATTCAAAAAATTAATAGGTGATTTAAAAAATGAATCTGTTTACCAAATCAATTCAAATAATTATTGCCATTTCAATAATTATCTATTTCAAATCGTTGTTACCTTTTGTTTAGTCATACAACAAATGTTTTTTTTTTTTTATCATAGAAGCTTATTCAAAACAAAATAATGCTAATTTATTAATCTTTCAAAAATTAATAAGTAAGAGATTTAAAAAGTAAATCAGTTTATCGAATCAGTTCAAATAGTTATGACTATTTGAAGAATTGTATACTTCAAATCAATTATTTACAAAATAAACCTTTTGTTATGTTAGAAAATAATTATTTATGTTCATATAAGCTTATTTGAAATAAAATCATACAAATCTAATAATATTTCAAAAATTAATAAATAAGAGATTTAAAAATTAAATTGTTTGTCGAACTAGTTCAAATTGTTAAGACTATATGAGCAAATATCAATTTAAAATTCTTACTACATTTTGTTTTGTTATAAAACAATTATTTCAATTCATGCTAGCTTATTCAAAATAAAATAAAATGAATTTATTAATATTTTAAAAATTAATAAGTAAGAGATTTAAAAAGAATTCTATTTACCTAACCAATTCTAATAATTATGAATATTTGAATAATTATCTATTTCAAACTATTACAACCTTTTGTTTTGTCATAAAACAAACATTTTTGTTCATATAAGTTTGTTTAGCATAAAATAATACAAATCTATTAATACTTCCAAAATTAATAAAAGATTTTAAAAATTAAACTCTTTTTAATTTTGTTTTGTCATAAAAAAATTATTTAAGTTCATATAAGCTTATTCAAAATAAAATAATATTAAGTTATTAATATTCCAAAAAATAGTAATTAAGAGATTTAAAAAATGAAACTATTTATCGAACAAGTTTAAATAATTATGACTATTTAAACAATTATCTATTTGAAATCGTTATAACCTTTTGTTTTGTTATAAAAAGATTTCATCTATTCATGCAAGCTTATTTAAATAAAATAATACAAATTTATTAATATTAAGACAATTAATAAGTAAACAATTTTAAAAATAAATTTGTTCACCAAACAAGTTCAAATCGTTATGACTATTTGAACAATAAATTTTTATGAATTTTTGTTTGGTCATAAAATAATTGTTTCTGTTCATACAAGCCTATTCAAATTAAAACAATATTAATTTATTAATATTGCAATAATTAATAAGTAAAAGATTTAAAAAATAAATATGTATATCGAACAATTTCAAATAGTCATGACTATTTGAATAATTATCCGTTTCAAATCATTGTGACCTTTTGTTTTGTAATAAAAACATTTTTCAATTAATATAAGCTTTTTGAAATAAAATAATACTAATTTATTAATATTCCAAAAATTAGGGAGTAAGGAGAAAAAACAATGAATATGTTTATTGAACAAGTTCAAATATTTATCACTATTTCAAAACATTATGACCTTTTATTTTGTTAGAAAACAATTGGTTCTGTTCATCCATGCCTATTTTGAATAAAATAATATAAATTTATTAATATTCCAAAAATTAATAAGCAAATATTTGAAAAATAAATTTGTTTTCTAAACACATTTAAATAGATATGACTATTTAAACAATTATCTATTTCCAATAAGTATGACCAATTGTTTTGTCATAAACTAATTACTTCTATTCATACAAGCTTATTCGGAATGAAATAATACTAATTTATTAAAATTCTAAAAATTAATAATTAAAAGACTTAAAAAATAAATATGTTTACCAAGCAAGTTCAAATAGTTATGACTATTTAAATACTTATTTATTTCAAATTATTATGATTTTTTGTTTTTTCATAAAGCAGTTGTTTTCTATTTGTAAAGGTTTATTTGGAATAAAATAATATTAATTTATTAATATTTTAAAAATTAATAAGTTAGAGATTTAAAAAATAAATCAGTTTACTGAACAAGTTCAAATAGCCATGTCCATTTGAACTACCATCTATTTCAAATCATCATGACATTTTGTTTTGTCGTAAAATAATACTAGTTATTCAAAATAATTGGTATTCATACAAAATTATTTAGAATTAAATAATACCAACTTATTACTATTTCAAAAATTAATAAGGATTCAAAAAAGTAAATGTGTTTCTCGAACCATTCAAATAGTTAAGCCTATGAGAACAATTATCTATTTCAAATTATTCTGACCTTTTGTTTAATCATAAAATAATTGTTTCAGTTCATACATGCTTATTCAAAATAAAATAATACTAATTTATTAACATTCAAAAAATTAATAAGCAAGAAATTAAAAAAAAATTGTTTATTGAATAAGTTCAAATAGTTATCACTATTTGAACAATTATCTATTTAAAATTATTATGACCTTTTATTTTTATTATAAAACAATTGTTTCAGAGCATAAAAGCTTATTTGAAATAAAATAATATTACTTATTGATATTTCAAAAATTCATAAGTTAGAGATTTAAAAATTAAATCAGTTTATCGAATAAGTTCAAATAATTATGGCCATTTGAACAATTATTTATTTCAAATCATTATGAACTTTTGTTTTGTTATAAAATAATTGTTTTCATTATACAAGCCTATTCGGTATAAAATAATAGTAATTTACTAATATTTCAAAAATTAATAAGTAGGAGATATAAAAATAAATCTATTTACTAAACTAGTTCAAATAGTTATGACTATTTGAGTAATTATATATTTCAAATTGTTATAACCTTTTGTTAAGTCATAAAAAAATTATTTCTATTCAAACAAGTTTATTTGAAATAAAATAATATTAATATAATAATATTTTAAAAATTAATAACTAAAAATTTGAAAAATAAATTTATTTGTCGAACCAGTTCAAATAATTAAGACTATATGAACAATTTTTTATTTCAAATCGTTATGACCTTTTGTTTTATCATAAAACAATTTTTTTAGTTCTTAGTAACTTATTTAGAATAATTTATTAATATTTCAAAAACTAATAAGTAAGAGATTTAAAAAATAATTCTGTTTGCCAAATCAGTTTAAATAATTATGACTATTTGAACAACTTTCTATTTCAAATCATTAATACCTTTTGTCTTGTCATAAAAAAAATGCTTTTGTTTATATAAGTTTATTTGAAATAAAATAATATTAAATTATTAATATTTTGAAAATTAAAAAGAGATTTAAAAATAAATCTATTTACTAAACTAGTTTAATTAGTTATAACTATTTGAATAATTATTTATTTCAAATCGTGATGACAATTTTATTTTGTCATAAAAGAATTGTTTCTATTCATATAATCTTATTCGAAATAAAGTAATACTAATTTATTAATATTCTAAAAATTAGTTAGTAATGGATTTAAGAAATGAATTTGTTGGCCTGATCAGTGCAAATAGTTATGACTATTTGAACAATTATTTATTTAAAATCGTTATGACCTTTTATTTTATCACAAAACAATTGTTTCTATTTGTACAAGCTTATCCGAAATAAAATAATTTTAATTTATTAATATTTCAAAAATTAATAAGTAAGAGATTTAAAAAATGAATTTGTTTACTGAACAAGTTCAAATAGTTATGACTATTTAAATAATTATTTATTTCAAATCGCTATAACCTTTTGTTTTGTCATAAAATAATTTTTTCTATTCTTACAAATTTATGTAAAATAAAATTATACAAATTTATTAATATTCAGACAATTAATAAGTGAAAGATTAAAAAATAAATCTATTTACTATATAATTTCAAATAGTTATGACTTTTTGTTTTGTTATAAAATAATTGTTTTTCTCCATACAAGCTTATTTAAATTAAAATAATATTAATTTATTAATATTTTGACAATTAATAAGAAAAAGATTTTAAAAATAAATATGTTTACTGAACAAGTTCAAATAGTCATAAATATATGAGTAATTATTTATTTAAAATCATTATGACCTTTTGTTTCATCATAAAATAATTGTATCAGTTCATATAGGCTTATTCAAAATATAATAATACTAATTTATTAATATTATGAAAATTAATGAGTAAGAGTTTTAAAAAATGAAACTATTTACCGAACAAGTTTAAATAGTTAAGATTATTTGAACAATTATCTATTTAAAATCGTTATGACCTTTTTTTTTGGTCATAAAACAATTGTTTCTGTTCATACAAGCTTTTTTCGAATAAAATAATATAAATTTGTTAATATTCCAAAAATTAATAAGTAAAAATTTTAAAAATAAATAAGTTTTCTGAACATATTCAAATAGTTATGACTATTTAAACAATTATCTATTTCAAATGGTTATGACATTTTGTTTTGTCGTAAACCAATTATTTCTATTCATACAAGCGTATTCAAAAATAATAATACTAGTTTATTAATATTCCTAAAATTGATAAGTAAAAGATTTAAAAAATAAATTTGTTTATCGAACAAGTTCAAATAGTTATGATTGTTTGAACAATTATTTATTTAAAATAGTTATGATCTTTTATTTTGTCATTAAACAATTGTTTCTATTCATAAAAGTTTATTTGGAATAAAATAATACTAATTTATTAATATTCTAAAAATTAATAGGTAGTAGATATAAAAAATAAATCTGTTTATTGAACAAGATCAAATAGTTATGACTATCTGAACAATTATCTATTTCAAATTGTTATAACCTTTTGTTTTATAATGAAAACAATTGTTTCTATTCATACAAGCTTATTTGAAATAAAATAATACGAATTTAATAATATTTTAAAAATTAATAACTAAGAGATTTAAAAAATAAATATGTTTGTGAAACCTATTTAAATAATTAAGACTATATAAACAATTATTTATTATAAATTGTTATGACCTTTTGTTTTGTTATAAAATAATTATTTTAGCTTATACAAGCTCATACAAGCTTATCCAAAAAAAATAATACTAATTTATTAATATTTCAAAAGTTAACAAGAGATTTAAAAAATAGATTAGTTTACCAAAATAGTTCAAATAATTATGGCCATTTGAATAATTATCTATTTCAAAACGTTTTTACTTTTTGTTTTTTCTTAAAATAATTGCTTTTGAACATACAAGCTTATTAAAAATAAAATATTATTAATTCATTAATATTTAAAGCATTAATAAGAGATTTAAAAAGTAAATATATTTACTAAACCAATTCAAATAGTTATTACTATTTGAACAATTATCTATTTTAAATTATTATAACCTTTTATTCTATCATAAAATAATTATTTCTATTCATATAGGCTTGTTTAGAATAAAATAATACTAATTTAATAATATTCTAAAAATTAATAACTAAGAAATTAAAAAAAATCTATTTGCTAAACTAGTTCATACAGTTCAAACTATATGAACAACTATTTATTTTAAATTGTTATGACCTTTTGTTTTGTCATAAAATAATTGTTTTAGTTAATATAAGTTTGTTGATATAAAATAATACTAATTTATTAATATTTAGAAAATTAATTAGTAAGAAATTTAAAAAGTAAATCAATTTACCAAACCATTGCAAATAGTTTTGACTATTTGAGTAATTATCTACTTCAAATTGTTATAACCATTTATTTTGTCATCAAACAATTGGTTCTGTTCACACTATTTTATTCAGAATAAAATAATACTAATTTAATAATATTTCGAAACTTAATAATCAAGAAAATTAACAAATAAATCTAATTGCCAAACAAGTTCAAATAGTTAAGACTATATGAACAATTATCTATTTCAAATTATTATGACCTATTATTTTGTCATAAAACAATTGTTTTGTTCATACAAGCTTATTTAGATTAAAATAATACTAATTTAATAATAGTTCAAAAATTAATAAATAAAAGATTTAAAAAATAAATTTGTTTACTGAATCAATTCAAATGGTTAAGACTATTAGAATAATGATCTATTTCAAATCATTTTGACCTTTTGTTTAGTCATAAAACATTTGTTTCTATTCATACATGCTTATTCAGAATAAATTAATACTAATTTATTAACATTCAAAAAATTAATAAGAAAGAGATTTTAAAAAATAAATCTATTACTGAACAAGTTCAAATAGTTATTACTATTTGAACAATTGTCTATTTAGAATTGTTATAACCTTTTGATTTGTCATAAAACAATTGTTTCAATTAATAAGTTCAAATCATTATAACTATTTGAGCAATTATTTATTTAAACTTGTTATGACATTTTGTTTTGTCATAAAATTTTTTTTTCTATTCATACAAACTTATTCGGATTAAAGCAATTTTAATTTATTAATATTTTGACAATTAATAAGTAAAAAATTTAAAAAATAAATATGTTTGCTTAACAAGTTCAAATAGTCATGACTATTTGAATAATTATCTATTTCAAATCATTATGACCTTTTCTTTTGTAATAAAATAGTTGTTTCAATTCATATGAGCCTATTTGAAGTAAAATAAAACTAATTTATTAATATTTCAAAAATTAATAAGTAAGAGAATTAAAAAAAAATCTATTTACTGAACAAGTTCAAATAGTTATAACTATCTAAACAATTATCTATTTCAAAACATTATGACCTTCTGTGTTATCTTAAAACAATTGGTTCTATTTATGCGAGCTTATTTTGAATAAAATAATAAAAATTTATGAATATTTCAAAAATTAATAAGTAAAAATTTTAAAAATAAATATGTTTTCTTAACTCTTTCGAATAGTTTGACTATTTGAACAATTATCTATTTCAAATCATTATAACCTTTTGTTTTGTCATAAACCAATTATTTCTATTCATACAAGTTTATTTGTGATAAAATAATATTAATTTATTAAAATTTCAAAAGTTAATAAGTAAAAGATTTAAAAAATAAATCTATTTACCGAGCGAGTTCACCTAATTATGATTATTTGAACAATTATTAATTTCAAATCATTATAAATTTTTGTTTTGTCATAAAACAATTGTTTCTACTTACACAAGTTTATTCGAAATAAATAATACTAATTTATTAATATAATAAAATTAATGAGTTGGAAACTTAATAAATTAGTTTGTTTATCGAACAAGTTCAAAAAGTCATGTCCATTTGAACTATTATCTATTTCAAATCATTATGACATTTTATTTTATCATAAAATAATTGTTTTTATTCATACAAAATTATTTAGAATAAAATAATATTAATTTATTAATATTTCAAAAATTAATAAGAGATTTAAAAACTAAATCTACTTACTAGACTAGCTCAAATTGTTATAACTATTTGAATAATTATCTATCTCAAATTGTTATGATCCTTGTTTTGTCATAAAACAATTGTTTCTATTCATACAAACTTTTTTGGAGTAAAATATTGCTAAATTGATAGTATTTTAAAATTAATAAGTAATAGATTTGAAAAATAAATGTGTTTATTAAACCAGTTCAAATAGTTAAGACTATTAGAATAATTATCTATTTCAAATCGTTCTAATATTTTGTTTAGTCATAAAATAATTTTTTTAGTTCATAAAAGCTTATCCTAAAGAAAATAATAGTGCTTTATTATTATTTCGAAAGTTATTAAGTAAGAGATTTAAAAAATAAATCAATTTACTAAATAAGTTTAAATAATTATGGCCATTTGAACAACTGTCTATTTCAAATTATTATTACCTTTTGTTTTGTCATAAAACAATTGTTTTTCAACATACAAGCTTATTTGAAATAAAATAATAGTAATTTACTAATAGTTCAAGAATTAATAAGAGATTTAAAAAATAAATAGGTTTAACAAACCAATTTAAATAGTTATGACTATTTGAGCAATTGTCTATTTCAAATTGTTATAATCTTTTGTTGTATAATAAAACAATTGTTTCTGTTTATATAAGCTTATTTGGAATAAAATTATACTAATTTAGTAATATTCTGAAAATTAATAATTAAGAAATTTAAAAAATAAATCCATTTGTCAAACCAATTCAAACAATTAAGACTATATGAACAATTATTTATATCAAATTGTTATGATCTTTCATTTTGTTATAAAATAATTATTTCAGCTCATACAAGCTTATTTGGAATAGAGTAAAACTAATTTATTAATATTTGAAAAATTTATAGGAGTTTAGAAAATAATTCTATTTACCAAACTAATTTAAATAATTATAACTATTTGAACAATTATCTATTTGAAATCATTATTACTTTTTATTTTGCCATAAAATAATTGTTTTTGTTAATATAAGTTTGTTCAAAATAAAATAATATTAATTTATTAATATTTAAAAAATTAATCAGTAAGAGATTTAAAAAGTAAAATTGTTTACCAAACCATTTCAAATAGTTTTGACTATTTGGATAATTATTTGTTTCAAATCATTATAACCTTTTTATTTTGTCATCAAAGAATTAGTTCTATTCATATTATTTTATTCAGAATGAAATAATACTAATTTAATAATATTTAGAAACTTAATAACCAAGAAAATTAAAAAATAAATCTAATTGCTGAACTAGTTCAAATAGTTAAGACTATATGAATGATTATCTATTTTCAAATTGTTGTAACCTTTCCTTTTGCCGTAAAACAATTGTTTTGTTTGTACAAGCTTATTTTGATTAAAATACTACTAATTTAATAATATTTTGAAAATTAATAAGTAAGAGATTTAAAAAGTTAATTGGTTTACCGAATCAGTTCAAATAGTTAAGACTATTGAATAATTATATATTTGAAATCATTCTGATATTTTGTTTAGTCATAAAACAATTATTTCTTTTTATACAAGCTTATTCAAAAAATAAATTAATTCCAATTTTGTTAACATCCAAAAAATTAATAAGAAAGGGATTTGAAACAATAAATTTGTTTATCAAACAAGTTCAAATAGTTATTTCTATTTGTACAATTATCTATTTAAAATTGTTATAAACTTTTGATTTGTCATAAAACAATTGTTTCAATTAATACAAGCTTAGATGGAATAAAATAATACTAATTTATTAATACTTCCTAAAATAATTTGTAAGAAATTTAAAAGATAAATTTGTTTACCAAATCAATTAAAATAATTATGAACATTTGAAATATTATCTATTTCAAATCAATATGACCTTTTGTTTTGTCATAAAACAAGTGTTTTTAATCATCCAAGCTTATTCAAAATAAAATAATACTAATTTGTTAATATTTCAATAATTAATAAGTAAGAGATTTAAAAAATAAATCTGTTTACCAAACTAATTCAAATAGTTATGACTATTTGAGCAGTTATTAATCTCACATCGTTAAGATCTTGGTTTTGTCATAAAATAATTATTTCTGATCATAGAAGCTTATTTGGTTAAAAGTAATACTAATTTAATAATATTTCAAAAATTAATAAGTGATTTAAAAAATAAATGTGTTTGCCAAACTAGTTCAAATATTTAAAACTATTAGAATAATTATATAGTTTAAATCATTCTGACCTTTTGTTTAGTTGGAAAATATTTGTTACATATTTTGCAATCTTATTTGGAATTCAATAATCAAAATTTATTAACATTCAAAAAATTAATTAGAAAAAGATTTGAAAAAATAAATCTATTTATTGAACAAGTTCAAATAGTGATGACTATTTAAACAGTTATTTATTTGAAATCAATATCACCTTTGTTTTGATATAAAACAATTGTTTCAATTCATAAAAGCTTATCCAAACTAAAATAATACTAATTTTTTAATATTTTGAAAATTAATAAATAAGAGTTTAAAAAAATAAATTTGTTTACTGAACAAATTCAAATAGTTACAACCATTTGAACAATTGTCTATTTAAAATCACTATGACCTTTTTTTTTGTCATAAAACAATTATTTCAGTTCATACAAGCTTATTCAAAATAAAATAATACTAATTTATTAATATTCTTAAAATTAATAAGTGATTTAAAAAGTGAATCTGTTTACCAAAGCAGTTCAAATAATTATGGCCATTTCCATAATTATCTATTTCAAATCATTATTACCTTTTGTTTGGTTATAACAATTGTTTTATTATACATGTTTATTTAGAATAAAATAATAGAAATTTATTAATCTTTCAACAATTAATAAGAGATTTAAAAAATAAATTTATTTACCAAACTAGTTTAAATAGTTATGACTATTTGAATAATTGTATACTTCAAATCATTATAACCTTTTGTTCTATCATAAAATAATTATTTCTGTTTGTACAAGCTTATTTGGAATAAAATAATACTAATATAAAAATATTCCAAAAATAAATAACTAAGAGATTTAAAAAATAAATTGTTTACCAAACTAGTTCAAATAGTTAAGACTATATGAACTGTTATCTATTTCAAATCGTTTTTGTTTTGTAATAAAACAATTTTTTAAATTCATATTATCTTATTGGGAATAAAATAAAATGAATTTATTCATATTAAAAAATTAATAAGTAAGAGATTTAAAAAATAATTTTGTTTACCTAACCAATTCAAATAATTATAACTATTTAAACAATTATCTATTTCAAATTACTATGACCCTTCGTGTTGTCATAAAAAAAATTTTTTGTTCATATAAGTTTGTTCGAAATAAAATAATACTAATCTATTAATATTTCAAAAATTAATAAAAGATTTAAAAAATAAATCTATTTATCAAACCAGTTCAAATAGTTATGACTATTTGAATAATTATTTATTTCAAATTGTTATGACTTTTTGTTCTATTATAAAATAAAAGCTTCTATTCATACAAGCTTATTCAAATTAAAATGATACTAATTTACTAATATTTCAACAATTAATATGTAAAAAATTTAAAAAATAAATACACTTACCAAACTAGATCAAATAGTCATGACTATTTGA
Organism: Durio zibethinus; assembly: GCF_002303985.1. The sequence goes on along the minus strand of NW_019167871.1, from coordinate 6,493,036 downwards.
ATAATTATCTATTTCAAATCGTTACGACCTTTCGTTTTATCATAAAAAAATCATTTTGGTTCATATAAGCTTATTCGAAATAAAATAATATTAAGTTATTAATATTCTAAAAATTAATAAGTAAGAAATTTAAAAATGAATCCATTTAATAAACAAATTTAAATAATTATGACTATTTAAACAGTTATCTATTTGAAGTCGCTATAATCTTTTGTTTTGTCATAAAATGATTTTTTCTATTCATGCAAGCTTATTTTGAATAAAATAATATAAATTTATTAATATTAAGACAATTAATAAATATATGATTTAAAAAATAAATCTATTTACCGAACAAGTTCAAATCTTTATGACTATTTGAATAGTTATTTATTTCAAATTGTTATGACCTTTTGTTTTGTCATAAAACAATTGTCTCTATTCATACAGGATCAAATAATTATGATTTTTTGAATAATTATCTATTTCAAATCATTATGACCTTTTTTTATCATAAAAAAATTGTTTCAGTTCATATAAACTAATTCAAAATAAAATAATACTAGTCTTTTAGTAATCCAAAAATTAATAATAAAGAAATTAAAAAATGAATTAGTTTATTGAATAAGTTTAAAAAATTATGACTGTTTGAATAATTATCTATTTGAAATCGCTATAACCTTTTGATTTGTCATAAAAGAATTTTTTCTATTCATACAATCTTATTTCAAATAATATCATACAAATTTATCAATATTAAGACAATTAATAAGTAAAATATTTAAAAAATAAATTTGTTTGCCGAACAAGTTCAAATCATTATGACTATTTGTACAATTATCTATTTCAACTTGTTATGACTCTTTGTTTTGTTATAAAATAATTGTTTATGCTCATACATGTTTATTCAAATTAAAATAATATTAATTTATTAATATTTCAACAATGATAAGTAAAATATTAAAAAAAATAAATATGTTCACTGAACAAGTTCAAATAGCCATGTCTATTTGAATAATTATCTATTTCAAATCATTATAACCTTTTCTTTTATAATAAAACAATTGTTTTAGTTCATATAAGTTTATTTGAAGTAAAATAATACTAATTTATTAATATCCAAAAATTAATGAGTAAGAGAATTTAAGAAAGAATCTATTTACCAAAAATTTTAAATAGTTATGACTATCTGAACAATTATCTATTTCAAAACATTATGACCTTTTGTTTTGTTATAAAACAATTGGCTTTGTACATGCAAGCTTATTCTGAATAAAATAATTTAAATTTATTAATATTCCAAAAATTAATAAGAAAAATAATATGTTTTTTCTGAACATGTTTAAATAGTTATAACTATTTGAACAATTATCTATTTCAAATTGTTATGACCTTTGATTTTACCGTAAACTTATTGTTTCTATCTACAAAAGCTTATTCGAAATAAAAATAATACTAATTTATTAAAATACTAAAAATTAATAAGCAAAAGATTTGAAAAATAAATCTATTTAACAAGAAAGTTTAAATAGTTATGACTATTTGAACAATTATTTATTTTAAATCATTATAATATTTTGTTTTGTTATAAAACAATTGTTTCTCTTCATGCAAGTTTATTCGAAATAAAAAAATACTAATTTATTAATAGTCTAAAAATTAATAAGTTAGAGATTTAAAAAATAAATCTGTTTATCAAACATGTTCAAATAGTCATGTCCATTTGAACTATTATCTATTTCAAATTGTTATGACATTTTGTTTTGTTGTTAAACAATTATTTTTATTTAGACAAAAATATGCAAAATAAAATAAAACTAATTTATTAATATTTCAAAAATTAATAAGAGATTTGATAACTAAATATATTTACCAAACTAGTTTAAATAGTTATGACTATTTTAACAATTATCTATCTCAAATCAATATGATTTTTGTTTTGTCATAAAATAATTCTCTCTATTCATACAAGCTTTTATTCAGAGTAAAATATTGCTAAACTAATAAAATTCTAAAAATTAATAAGAGATTTAGAAAATAAATGTGTTTGCCGAAGTTATAATCGTTAAGACTATTAGAACAATTATTTATTTCAAATCATTTTGACTTTTTGTTTTATTATAAAAAATTTTTTTTAGTTCACATAAGCTAATTCTAAATAAAATAATACAATATTATTAACATTTAGAAAGTTAATAAGTAAGAAATTTAAAACAAAATCTATTTACCAAATAATTTCAAATAGTTATGACTATTTGAACAATTATCTATTTAAAATCATTATGACCTTTTGTTTTATCATAAAACAATTGTTTCAGTTCAAACAAAGCTTATCCAAAATAAAATAATATTACTATATTAATAATTTCAAATAGTTATGACTATTTGAACAATTATCTATTTAAAATCATTATGACCTTTTGTTTTATCATAAAACAATTGTTTCAGTTCAAACAAAGCTTATCCAAAATAAAATAATATTACTATATTAATATTTCAAAAATTGAGAAGTTGGAGATTTAAAAAATAAATTAGTTTATCAATTCAAATAATTATGGCGATTTGAATGATTATGTATTTCAAATCATTATGAACTTTTGTTTTATCATAAAACAATTGTTTTTCATCGTACAAGACTATTTGAAATAAAATGATACTAATTTATTAATATTTCCAAAATTAACAAGTAGGAGAATTAAAAAATAAATATGCTTACTGAACTAGTTTAAATAATTAGTACTATTTCAATAATTATATATTTCAAATCGTTATAACCTTTTATTTTGTCATGAAACAATCATTTATATTCATACCAGTTTATTCAAAATCAAATAATACCAATATAATAATATTATGAATATTAATAACTAAGAGATTTTAAAAAAAATTTGTTTGCCGAACCAATTCAAATAGTTAAGGCTATATGAATAATTATCTATTTCAAATCGTTATGACCTTTTTTTTGTAGTAAAACAAATGTTTTTGTTCATATAAGTATATTCTAAATAAAATAATATTAATTTACTAATATTTTGAAAGTTAATAAGAGATTTAAAAATAAATATGTTTACCAAACCAATTCAAATAGTTATAACAATTTGAATAATTATTTATTTCAAATCATTATAACCTTTTGTTCTGTCATAAAACAATTGTTTCCATTGATACAATCTTATTCGGAATAAAGTAATGCAAATTTATTGATATTCTAAAAATTAATAAGTAACGGAGTTAAAAAATGAATTTGTTGGCTTGACCAATACAAATAGTTATAATTGTTTGAACAATTATCTATTTCAAAGCATTATGACATTTTGTTTTGTTACAAAACAATTGTTTTTGTTCATACAAGTTGACTTGGAATAACATAATTATAATTTATTACTATTCCAAAAATTAATAAGTAAGAGATTTAGAAACTGAATCTATTTATCGAACAAGTTGAAATAGTTATGACTATTTGAACAATTATCTATTTCAAATCTCTATTACCTTTTGTTTTGTCATAAAATTTATTTTTCTATTCATACAAGCTTATTTCAATTAAAATAATATAAATTTATTAATATTTAGACAATTAATAAGTAAAAGATTTAAAAATAAATCTATTTACTGAATAAGTTCAAATAGTTACGACTATTTGAATAATTATTTATTTCAAATTGTTATGACTTTTTGTTTTGTCATAAAATAATTGTTTTGTTCATACAAGCTTATTCAAATTAAAATAATATTAATTTAATAATATTTCAATAATTAATAAGTAAAAGATTGTAAAAATAAAAATATGTTTACCAAACAAGTTCAAATAATCATAACTGCTTGAATAATTGTCTATTTCAAAATGTTATGACCTTTTGTTTCATCATAAAACAATTGTATTAGTTCATATAAGCTTATTTGAAATAAAATAATACTAATTTATTAATATTCCAAAAACTAATGAGTAACAGATTTAAAATATGAATTTGTTTACTGAATAAGTTCAAATAGTTATGATTATTTGAATAATTATCTATTTCAAATAATCAAGTCCTTTTATTTTGTCATAAAATAATTGTTTCTATTCATACAAGCTTATTTAAAGAATATATATAAATTTATTAATATTTCAAAAATTAATAAATAGATACGTTTTCTGAACACGATCAAATAGTTATGACTATTTGAACAATTATCTATTTCAAATAGTTGTGAACTTTTGTTTTGTTATAAACCAATTGTTTCTGTTCATACAATCATATTTGAAATAAAATAATACTAATTTATTAATATTCCAAAAACTAATAAGTAAAAAATTTAAAAAGTAAATCTATTTACTGAGCAAGTTCAAATAGTATGATTGTTTAAACTATTATTTATTTCAAATAGTTATGACCTTTTGTTTTGTTATAAAATAATTGTTTCTATTCATACAAGTTTATTCGGAATAAAATAATACTAATTTATTATGAAAATTAATAGGTAGAAAATTTAAAAAATAAATATTTTTACTGAACAAGTTCAAATAGTCATGTCCATTTGAACAACTATCTATTTCATATCATTATGACCTTTTGTTTTGTCACAAAAAAATTGTTTATGTTCATGAAAATTATTCAAAATAAAATAATACTAATCTATTAATATTTTGAAACTAATAAAAGATTTAAAAACCAAATATGTTTACAAAAATAGTTTAAATATTTATGACTATTTGAACAATTATCTATCTCAAATCATTATGATCCTTTTTTAGTCATAAAACTATTGTTTCTTTTCATACACACTTATTTGGATTAAAATAATACTAATTTAATAATATTACAAAAATTAGTAAGAGATTTAAAAAAAAATGTTTGCCAAACCAATTCAAATCATTAAGACTATTAGAACAATTATATGTTTCTAACCATTTTGACCTTTTGTTTACTCATAAACAATTATTTCAGTTCATACAAACTTATTTAGAATAAAATAATACTAATTTATTAATATTTAAAAAATTAATGAGTAACAAATTTTAAAAAATAAATCTCTTTACCAAACAAGTTCAAATAGATTTGACTATTTGAATAATTATTTATTTAAAGTCGTTATGACATTTTGTTTTGTTATAAAACAATTGTTTTAGTTCAAAAAATTTTATTCAAAATAAAATAATACTACTTTATTAATATTTTAAAAATTAATAAGGAAGAGATTTAAAAACTAAAGATGTTTTCTAAACCAGTTCAAATAGTTATAATTATTTGAATAAATATCAATATCAAATTGTTATGATCTTTATCTCTCATAAAACAATTGCTTCTTATCAAAATTAATTTAATAATATTTTAAAAATTAATAAGAGTTTTAAAAAATAAATGTATTTGCCAAACTAGTTCAAATAGTTAAGACGATTAGAATAATTATCCATTTCAAATCGTTATGATCTTTTGTTTAGTCATATAATAATTGTTTCAGTTCATACAAGCTTATTCGAAATAAAATATCATGAATTAATTAACATTCAAAAAATTAATAAGCATGAGATTTGAAAAAATAAATTTGTTTATCGAACAAGTTTAAATAGTTATGACTATTTGAATAATTATCTATTTAAAATCGCATGACCATTGTTTTGTCATCAAACAATTGTTTTAGTTCATAAAAGCATATCCAAATAAAATAATACTACTTTATTAATATTCTAAAAATTAATAAGTATAGATTCAAAAAATAAATCAATTTACCGAATCAATTCAAATAATTATGGCCATTTAAACAACTATCTATTTCTAATCGTTATTACTATTGTTTTATTATAAAACAATAGCTTTCCAAACATACAGCTTTTTTGAAAAAAGTATATTAATTCATTAATATTTAAGACTTAATCAATAAGAGATTTAAAAGTAAATTTGCTTACCAAACCATTTCAAATAGTTTTGACTATTTGATAATTATCCATTTTAAATCATTATAATCTTTTTATTTTGTCATCAAACAATTGGTTCTATTCATACTATTTTATTTGAAATATAGTAATACTAATTTAATAATATTCCAAAACTTAATAGCCAAGAAAATTAAAAAATAAATCCAATTGCCTAACTAGTTCAAATAGTTAAGACTATGTGAATGATTATCTATTTCAAATCATTATGACCTTTTCTTTTGTCATAAAAACAATTATTTTGTTCATAGAAGCTTATTCGAATTAAAATAATACTAATTTAATAATATTTTGAAAATTGATAAGAGATTTAAAAAATAAATTTATTTATCGAATCAGTTCAAATAGTTAAAACTATTAGAATAACTATCTATTTCAAATCATTTTGACATTTTGTTTAGTCATAAAACAATTTTTTAGTTCATACAAGCTTATTTAGAATAAATTAATACTAATTTATTAACATTCAAAAAATTAAAAAACGGATTTAAAAAAATAAATCTGTTTACCAAACAAGTTTAAATAATTATTATTATTTGAATAATTATCTACTTAAAATCATTATAACCTTTTGATTTGTTATAAAACAATTGTTTCAGTTAATACAAGCTTAGTTGAAATAAAATAATATTAATTTATTAATATTTACTAATTAATAAGTAAGAAATTTTAAAAGTAGGTCTATTTACTGAATCAATTAAAATAATTATGGCCTTTTGAATGATTATCTATTTCAAATCGTTATGACATTTTGTTTTGTCATAAAACAATTCTTTTTGATCATACAAGCTTATTCAAAATAAAATAATACTGATTGATTAATATTTCACAAATTAATAAGTAGTAGATTTAAATAATAAATCTGTTTACCAAATTAGTTCAAATAGTTATAACTAACTAAACAAATATCAATATCAAATTGTTAAAATCTTCATTTTGTCATAAAACACTTGTCTCTCATGTAAGCTTATTTGGTTAAAAATAATACTAATTTAATAATATTCCAAAAATTAATAAGTAAGAGATTTAAAAAATAAACATGTTTGCAAAACCAGTTCAAATAGTTAAAACTATTAGAATAATTGTCTATTTCAAATTGTTATAATCCTTTGTTTAGTCATAAAACATTTGTTTCATATCTTATAGGCTTATTTGAAATAAAATAATCAAAATTTATTAACATTCAAAAAATTAATAAGAAAAAAATTTTAAAAAATAAATATGTTTACCGAACAAGTTTAAATATTTATGGCTATTTGAACAATTATTTATTTATAATCATTATGACATTTTGTTTTGGCATAAACAATTGTTTCAATTCATAAAAACATATCCAAAATAAAATAATACTAATTTCTTAATGGTTCAAAATAAAGAAAAGTTTAAAAAAAGAAATTTGTTTAGTGAACAAATTTAGATAGTTATGACTTTTTGAACAACTGTCTATTTAAAATCGTATGACCTTTCATTTTGTCATAAAAATATTGTTTCAGTTCAATAAGCTTATTCGAAAAATATAATACTAATTTATTAATATTCCAAAAATTAATAAGTAGGTGATCTAAAAAATGAATATGTTTATTGAATCAATACAAATAATTATGGCAATTTCAACAATTATCTATTTCAAATCATTATTACCTTTTGTTTTGTCATATAACAATTGTTTTTGATCATATAAGCTTATTTGGAATAAAATAATACTAATTTATTAATCTTTCAAAAATTAATAAGTAAGAGATTTAAAAAATATATCTATTTATAAAACCAGTTCAAATACTAATGACTATTTGAACAACTGTGTATTTCAAATCATTATAACCTTTTGTTTTGTCATAA